>JAOUQY010000038.1:28850375-28870601 GCA_028566355.1 Doras micropoeus | reverse complement strand
TAGCCATTTATTCAACTTTTACAAAAGTTGATTTATTCATCGAACGATGTTTGTGTTTTGTGTCTCCAGCTTGCCGTGGTGCGACAGGGAAGAGATGGAAAGGCAGATGGGAACAAAATGGACAGCGCAAAACCAGCCTGGAAGGTTGTTAAATATTGTTCATAAGTGTCATTTTAGAAACTTTATTAACATTCCTCTTCTTTGGAAACGCTGTGCTCTGTGCTGGAGTAGGGTTTTACATAAACGTCTAATTGGTGGGTAGAAATTGATGAGTTAGTCAACACCCAGCGTTCCCTCTGAAGGTTTCTTTAATCATCCTTCAGCAATTAATACAGCTTTAGACCAAACATCCACCTACACACATGGAATTTCTGCTTGAAACGGTGATGCGCGCACACACACACACACACACACTCACACACACACACACACACACACACTTACTTCCAGGTTGTAGGTCAAGATTATTAAAACCAAACTGCTGAATAAACTGCCTAGGGAAGTAAGCATCTTTCTGATAAAAGAGA
This sequence comes from Doras micropoeus, assembly GCA_028566355.1. Lineage (NCBI taxonomy): Eukaryota > Metazoa > Chordata > Actinopteri > Siluriformes > Doradidae > Doras > Doras micropoeus. The sequence continues at coordinate 28,870,074 of JAOUQY010000038.1, read as the reverse complement.
CAGAATTACATGATGTGCTATTTCTTTTTTTTTATTATTTTCCCCTCACAAATGACCTGAAACATTGCACAAGTTCTCCTTCTGTATTAGCACACATCTTTTTTCAAAGAGTTTCAGGAGTTAAGAGGAAAAAAAAAACCCAGTGTTTCTTAATTGGACCTGTATGTAGAGGCAGAAAACAAATTAGCGTGATTTTCACAAACAGAAGGGTAATCACAAAATGTCTCACAGGGGACGAAACAGCCACTGGAAAACTGAGGGAGGGAGGGAGGGAGGGAGGTAGGTAGGTAGGTAGGTAGGTAGAGAGCACTTGAAAAAGTGATATGGATAGAGAATGGAGAGATACCCAAACAGATAGATAGATAGACAGACATAAAGAAATAATAATATGAATATTATAAATAACAACAAACAATAAATTATTAGTCATTTTTCATCAACTTGTACCGTTTTTGTAGCTGTGTATTTGTGCATTTAGCTGACTAGTATTTCTCCAAAACACTTCTGCTTAAGGTTAAGGGATTGTCAGAAATGATATCAATGTAAATGTAATGTACAGTAAATCTGATTCATGTTAAACTAGTTGATACACTGAAGCCTAGATACCTCTAGTTCTGCTCTACACAATGTGTGATGAGACCTCCAGATAGACAGACAGACAGATAGACAGACAGACAGATAGACAGAGTCAAAGAAGCCCAAGCTTCTTTTCAAACACAGAAGTTGAGATTCCAGGGTGATTCAGGCTCTGCTCAGAATAAATGAGTAGTGAGCTGTTTGGGCTGTGGGCTTAGTTTGTATTATGGATGATTGCAGAAGGTCTAAATGCTGGGATGATTGCCCAGGAAGTTGAACAGCTCAGCCTGCTCTCCATCCAGAGAATGACAGGAAATACTGAGATACTGTGTATGAGACACATCTGGTCTGAGAATGTTGATGGCCTACAAAAGTGTCCCTGCGCAGTGAAGTTTTGCTTTGTGTACATCTCAATGACTTTTTTATAGGAGTTGTTGAACGTAGGCGTTCAGAGTCTGTGATGTCGTCACGAGTGCCCAAAAGCCGAGCAGTGCAGGGATCATGGAAAGGTTACGCCGCGTGGGTTTTATTAATGTCTCAGGTTGTATCTAGACAAAGGACGCGTACGGTGACAGACACGATTGACTATGCCAGGGGACAATGTACTCACAGGGCTGGCTGTTCATTACTCTGTATTTTTATGCTTTGAAATATGTCTGTTGCACTGCCATATTTTCACTCTCATGTGTGAGTCAGTGTGTTTGTGTGTGTATATGTGTGTATTCTCCCAAAGTCATTCCATTTCCCAGCAGAGGACAGTCTGATTATTTTTCAGTGTGTTGAAGATTATTCCTTTATCATGCAGCAGATTGATGGGGGGACAGCTTGCATAAGAAAAGGGAAGGGGAATCAGATTTGCGTCTGTGACCGGCAGTTCATCAGATAGCCCCGAGGGGGGGTGGGGCCACAGATAAATCGCAGTGCTTTATGAAAAATGTGTCTGCTGTCTCTATCTAAGAGATTCCCAATGAACTAGTCTTCTCCTGCGTCTGTACTCGAACCAGGCGCTGCACTTCGACAGCACTCTGATGTGCAGCTTTTTAATTCACTCTCTCTCTCTCTCTCTCTCTCTCTCTCTCTCTCTCTCACACACACACACACACACACACACTACGTCTATGCCTAAACTAGCACTAAGCTTAACCTCGGCAACTAAAAGTAAACATTTTCAAATATCTTTTTTAATAGAAGCTGCAGATTTCCTCATGGGAACCAGCCAAATGTTTCCACAAGGTCGAAATTGTCAGGTTGTCAAAACATTTGGTCCCCACCAAGATATAAGGACACACACACACACACACACACACACACCCACACCCACAATAACATCACAAGACATTCCTCAATGCATAATAAAATAGCGTTCCAAAAACTGCTCATTGTAGTGACTGATTATGTAGTCCATGCATGATGTTGACCTGCGTGTCAGTAAAATGTCTTGTGTACAATGTTTTTAATTAGTAGAATTATGTATCTGTGTTTACTTTGATCCCTTTAGGCTGATTAAGATCTTTGCTTTGGCGCCAGGCGCATTCCGAAGTGTCTCTGTGACGAGCCGTTAATAAGAATGTGAATATTTGGAAATATCACAGAGGTGCAAGGTTACCAATATTTTTACTGAGACCTGGTGACATGTCGACTATGAGAATGTGAGAACAGTGTGAGAAAACCGTGATAACTATGGTGACTCAATGAATGCCACCATTCACAATATCTTTATATATTAAATATTTTTTTTTTACAGATTGGGGATCAGTGACCAAGGAATTCATGTTTGACTAGAACACCTGTTTGTCTTAGACACCTGGTTGTGAGCTAGGAGTTGACAAGTTCTTTGTGTGCCTCACATGCAGGTGAATGTGAGCACAGAGCTGGAGGGCAGTGACATGCTGGCGGAGAAGGCAGACCGGAGAGAGTTCATCGACCTGCTGACCAAGATGCTGACCATCGACGCAGATAAAAGGATCACGCCCATTGAGACCCTCAACCATCCATTTGTTACTATGGCTCACCTGCTGGACTTCCCCCACAGCACACAGTGAGCCTCAGACTGCAGCTGAACACTGCCATACATACATTCCACAGTGCTCTTTACGTTCTGGTCAGGGTGAAGAGATCCATCGTACCAGAGTTTTTTAGGGATTAGTACTACCAACTTTTAACGTGCTTGATTTGTTTTAATGACGGAGATTATGATTAGGTTATGGCTGCATGATGACTATTCACAGCCACAGAGATTATATCTGGAAACTGAGATCAGACAAAATCACACTGTCTGAGTGAGGTGGCCTCGGACCAGTTCCAGACAAACTCTAGCGTGGTTCTATTACCACGAGCAAGTGATTCGTCTCTGAGTCGACTCAGAGACTTCAGGAACTGAGCCAAACCTGTAATGTGTTTTGGGTTGTATGCAGCGTTTCTGCTGTACGTTCGAGCTGCTAAACTGAGCCATGAGGCACAAACTGAGCTAAAGGACAAAGCTGTAGACATTTGATTTGCAGCCCAAGTACTGTTCCATTCAAAAGTCTGCATCTAGCCAAATACAGTTTAAATGCCCGGATGTGTTCTTGCTCCACCCATGTTATCAAGGATGCATCTGGGGGTGACTTATGTGGACTTGGGACAGTCAGACATCCCAGAATGCATTTCACACCAAGCTCAGCGTGATGGCAGAAGAGAAGTAATAGTGTTGTTGTGTTATGATATTAAGTTATACGATGTATTAGGCAAGAATGTCGTTATTATGTGGTTAATTTATCAAGAACGAGGCTACGTGAAAATTTGCTCCAACGTTTTCGGAGCTGTGCGGTCAAGCTAGCAGTGCCGTCAAGTACATCAAGTACGCCATTGTTCCAATACCCTATACAGTCCTCCAATTTTTTTGCTTTTTGATCCATTTAGTTATGTGCAGTGTGAATAAAAACCACAAACAAGCATCACTTGCTTCAAGCTTCTAAATGCACTAATAGACATGAAAGCAGCCTTCAAGTGTCCATTAGCATACTGCAGGCTTCTGTGATAAAGCTTGGCAAATGAATATATCGTGCAACCCTGTTTTCTTCTTTTTGACCTGTTGGATTAAAATGTGTTTATAATTATACTGTGTGTTTGTAAAATATGAAGCAAACCGATTTTCATTTCATAAATAGAAAATCTAAAGGGATGATCTGAGACACCGGAATATGATTGAGTCCAGCTGTGACGTTAATGCTGCTTTCATCTTTCTGTAGTGTCAAATCCTGCTTCCAGAACATGGAGATCTGTAAGCGTCGAGTGAACATGTATGACGCAGTCAACCAGAGCAAGACCCCGTTCATCACACATGTAGCCCCCAGCACTTCCACCAACCTCACCATGACCTTTAACAACCAGCTCAACACTGTGCACAGCCAGGTCAGTGTCTACACACACACACACACACACACACACACACACACACACACATGTGCACCAACACACATCCTTTCCTATTTCCCCTTTGCATTCTAAAGTGCAGTTATTGAATCACACACATTGACTCATTTACAGTGAAGAATGCTTGTTTTGCATTTCTCTACTCTCCGGCCATACGGATTACATGGCCAGCCAAACTGCTGACTTAAGATCAGGCCTAAATCACATATCTCCGTTTTAAGTTCTTAGATCCTGCTAAATGATTTCCTCCCGTCTCTATCAGTCTGATCAATGCTGCTGTGCTATTCTACAGTGCTCAGTTTCTCTTAACCCTGTACTAATCAAGTTTTTGCACTCAAAATGCTTATCCAGAGGGACTTACAGAAGTGCTTTGATATTTCTATCAATAAATACCTCCTGATACTGGTTCACTAGGTGAAGGACTAAGAGTACTATCAGTCTAAAAACTGTTGGACAGGTAATATTGTAAGAAAAGCACACAAACAAGAGAATTATTTTTTTTTATATAAATTGCTCATTTAAATTTGTCACTTTGTTGTGTTATGTTTTAACCTATCCCACTCAAAAGGCATCACAGGAAAGTAATATATAAGATAATGAGGATTTAGTGCCAAAATTACATGCATTGGTATTCAGACCTGAGACATATATATCTACAGAAACTACTGTAAACACACTGAAAATTGCCACTGGAATGCCAGTGGCAATTTTGTTTTAAAACATTTTTTTTATTTAGATGGTATTGAAAACCCCATTTACATGCTTCTAATAAGGACAAATCAGGCAACTTCAAATATGTGAACAACAAACCCCATTTCCAGACACTTTCTAAAAATGCAGTAAAACTGAAATCTATAATTTGTTAGTTCAAATATAAACTATAAAAATATAAAGTTTTATTTAACAGACAAAAATGGAAAAAAAATGACAAACTTTATTCTATTTGTTAAATTTAAACAAATTTAGAAATTGATGGCTGCAATACACTCAAAAAAAGTTGGTACAGAAGCGTGTTTACCACTGGGTCACATCACCTTTTTTTCATTTTGGAATTGAAGATACTAATTGTTGCAGTTTTGCAAGTGGAATTTTTGCCCATTCCTGCTGTATACAAGACTTGTCTCTGTTGTCTGATTCTGCTCTTCGTGATGCTCCATACATTTTCAATAGGAGACAGATCTGGACTTCAGGCAGGCCTGTCAAGCCACTCTGTTGTAACCCATGCAAAATGACATGGCGTTCCTGGGAAAATATGTTGTCTTGATGGCAGCGTATGTTTCTCCAAAATACCAGTATAAGCCTCCCCATGAATGGTACCTTCACATATATGCAGATCACTCATGCCGTGGGCACTGATGCACCCCCCCGTGTCATCACAGATTTTTGCACACACTGGTTTTTGCATTTTTTGTTGGTAACAGTCTGGATGGTCTTTTTCATGTTTGGCACGCAGAATCCAACGTCCATTTTTCCCATGTGGACTCGTTTCCACTGTCTATGGTCCATCTCAGATAAATTCATGCCCAGAAAACATGTTGGCGTTTCTGGGCAAAATTAATACATGGCTTCCTCTTTGCATAATTGCACAGTTTCAGGTTGCATTTCTTGATACAGCGGTGGACAATGAAGTATTCCTGAGCCCATGTGGCTATGTCCATCACAGTAACATGACAGTTTCTCAAACAATACCACCAGAGGGCTCGATGGTAACACACATTCAGCAGCGTTTTCCACTCTTGGCAATTCTTTGCAATCTTGTGCTGAGAAACATTGTAGTTGAACTGACTGATAATTCTCTCACAAGTTTGGCACAAAGTCTAAGCTGTTTTTATTGCATTTTAGAAACTTTTCTGGAAACAGGGTGTGTATATTAATGCAATTTGCATATTCTGCTCTGAGAAAATCATGTTAAGCAGCCGCGTAATCCGGGTCTGAATACTTAAAGAAATACTGGCATAACTTTTGGACTTAAGTCACCGACTCACCAACAATATCCATCGAGACATCTCCGTCATTTTCCCTATAATAATCTGGCTTCTGTTCACATATATGCCCTTCCCAGGAAAACCTTCCAACTAGCTATCATCCTTGTTTATTGCTTCATCAATCTTCCAGGGATTTTAAAGAGTAAACACTTAACCTCTTCCAGGTTAATTACATGTAGAAAGAGCTTGAGTGTGCTTGTTGGGTGGTGAGGTTTGTGCCGTGTGATTGTAGAAAGGGCTGGGCTGGTTCACATTATATTAGCAGGCTACGAGCTGCCGTGTTTATTTTGTTTGATGAATGCCACAGTGGCGTATTGATTAACTCTCTCCCCTGGTGCTCATCGGCCACACAAAACAAGAGAAAATGAAAAATGAAGCGTGCCACTCAGAATTTTCCCCATGCAGACTCTAATGAAAAGCTTGTAATTACTAGCAGTGGCATGAAATGAAACAGGATTGCTTCAGTACTAAATGAAAGTAAATATGGCTACCCTTCATTAAAAAGCTGGGGTTTGGAGTAGGAAATTTTGATCAAGGATATTTTAGATGCCTCTTGTTCTACAGGTCTGCTGTGGATTATGTTACGTTATAAGCATTGCATACAAATTAAGAGCTACTATACTACAGCTGTATTTAAATACATGAATGGTATAAGCATTGTCTCTCACCCAGGCCTGAATTGTCTGCTTGCTTAGTTTATAAAGTCTGAATTTACTTATTTCTTAGCTTTCTTTCCTTTTTGTCTTCATCACCAGAGTTAGAATTAAATAAAAGTATTGCACTTTAGTCTTGCAGCTAAGAAGAAACTCACTCACTGTAACAGCTGAGATGGTAAAAATAACAAGATAATAGGTGAAAGGCTCCTGAACCATGCCGGATAAAACACTCTAGAGGGGAATAAAGACCAGGCTGAGGCATTTGAAAAGCTCAGTGTCTCGCTCTTGCTGTATAAATGGGTGGGGGTATGTTTAATCACAGTGCAGTGCAGAGAGAAATTATTATCTGCTGCTAATGAGACTGAGCAAGTTCAATGAGCTGGAGTAGCATAAACTGTACCACGAAAGCACTGATTGACACATACTCATCCTTTGACCCCCCCCAGCCGCCCCCACCCCAATCCATGCATAGCGGTCAATAAGCCATTTTATTGAACACTAGATGTACTTGTGCTGCACATCAAATAAATGTACCATTTGTGCTGATACGTAGCAGATTAATAATGACTTCAGATATGATGCACTAAAAGCATGGATTTCTTTCTTTCTTTACAGTTTTAAAATATTTCTAAGTCTTTGAAGAATAATACATCCAGCTTATTCAGTCTTATAAAACACATGGATGGTTTGGCTTTCAACATCATCGAGTGCAGTTTTCGTAAAATCCATTTTTGTCATTTTTGAGACATCCTCCCTGAAACATCCATCACTGATGATAACCCTTTAGACGTCTACTCTAAAATCAGTGCATATTTATCGTTTATGATTTTATATTTTTTCCCATCTCCCTCGTTGTCTCTCCACCCGTCCCCTCCCACGCCCACTCCTCATGCTTTTGTTTGTCTTTGTTTGTTTGTTTACTCCATCGGTTCCTTTAGGCCACCAACCTGGCTCCCTCCTCCACCAGTGCCACCCTTTCCCTTGCCAATCCCGATGTCTCCATACTAAACTACCAATCTGCACTCTACCAGCCTCCTGCAGCGCCCATGGCTGCCGTGGCGCCCAGGACCATGCCCCTGCAGCCTAGCGCCCCTCAGCTCTGTGCCACTCGGCCTGACCCCTTCCAGCAGGCGCTCATTGTTTGCCCACCCACCTTCCAAGGTGAGAGCACTATTCCTGCACATGAAGTCTTAGGTTTTCTTTGATGTCTATGTCTTTACTAGAATTTATGGATTAATTAAATATATACACATTGACCACTTATTAACAACACCTGTACACCTGCTGGTTATAACTACCAGAAAGTCTATAATAACTCAAATAATCAGTCTTTATAACCATGGAGAGCAGAGAACCTCAACACACAGCACTTTGAGGAAGAAGATTACATCAGAGTCCACTCAGTCGTTCAGTTTAGGTCTTGGCTGACTGATAATTGCATGAATGAGCAATAGGTGTTCCCAATAAAGTGGTTAGTGAGTGTATAGTAGTAGACCTTAAATCCTGATGTCTAAGCACTGAGGTCTCAGTGGTAGTTCAGTTACTCAGTTAATTTAACTGAATGATTACTTGGTGCATAGGTAAACGTCAGTCATGTGTCAGAAATAAAAATGCAGATGATAAGACCTGTGTTGTTTATGGTGTATCCTCAGGGTTACAGGCGTCCCCCTCCAAACACAGCGGCTACTCCGTACGGATGGAGAACGCTGTTCCCATAGTGACTCAGGCCCCTGGCGGTCAACCCCTGCAGATCCAGCCTGGCCTTCTCACACAGGTACAAACATTTCCTCCTTCACCATGGCAATGAAGAACCATGCGTGCTAAACTAATTATACCTCTCTGTGTCTCCTGAATGCACTGTTACAGCTGAATGTGGCTTTGGAAAAGAGCAATTAGCATGACCCATTTTGTTTTAATGAACTATAATTCACCTCCTCTGACAAAGTCTTTCTCATTTGGTCATATATTATAATTGTGTGTGTGTGTGTGTGTGCCCCAAGAGCTGGTCCCAGAGCCTGTTACCAGGCTGGGCTTTTTGTCTCCACTGAAACTCAGCACTTGTGTTTTTTTTTCCCTGGAGTGAAAGCCAGTCATGGTCTGACGAGCATGACAGAGGCCGGCTCTCAGAAAGATCTATGGACGCTGGCGTTTTTTTTAGCCTCAGGGGCCATAAGGCAGGACCTGCACTGGATTGATGATGTTTGGCTTGAACTTCTTGACTAGCTGGTAGAGGTTGATACTTTCCAGCCAGTTTGAAACCAACCTTAGTTACTTGCTTTATGGAAGAGAGACATGTCATTTCTTACCAGTCAGAATGTGCTGATATCCATAAAGTCCCCTCCATAATGGTTGCATGAGAAATCCTTGTCCCTTTCTCACTGTGTGCTTGTTTGCCTGAAGGTCTGAGAGCCCTCATGTCTTTCAAGTGTGTGAAGAAGGATGAGGCTGGTCCCGGAAGGCTGCCTAGGCCTTTATCTGGATCAGGAATGCAGAAAATGCAGGAACAATCAGGGAGGGAGAGCATTCAGAGCCTCTAGGGGTGACAAAGGGCCTTTACCAAGCGAGAGAGAGAGACTGGGCGCCATGTCAGAATGGGGGTTGTGCAGAAGATGGCTATGCATGGAAAAGAGCTCTTATCTGGGTTATAGTTCCAGGGCAGACGAGCTGATTACATACCCCAGGCCAGTATGAGGGGACTGAAAGTGCCCAGAATGTTGGAACAGGGTTGCAGGGACATAATGTCTAGTATAGACATAAATATTTGTGACAGTGTTGCTGCAAAAGAAAGAAATAATCTGCTATCTGCTGAGAATAAAGTCATTACTTTAAAGGAAGCCGAAGGTGCGCACTGCATGTAGATTAATAGTGCTTTCAGCTGTTCATGTCAGCTAAAACAATACCAAGTGCTGACTTGAAGCGTTCAGGGAAAAACATCACCAAAGCACGTGAAAAAGGACATGTTCTAGTTTTATGCACTTTTATGTTTCACTGCTTGAGTCTTTGAGATAAATTGTTTAAGTTGACTAATGACTGCCCTCCATGCTCCTCTCCTTTAATCCCCGCATTTGCTTCTGACAAAAAACAAAAAATTCAGTCCACAGCAACAGCAGGCAAAAGATGAAGGTGACAGTAAATATCCTGGTAATTTTAGCCATCCAGCAAACACCTTTAAAAATATTCCTGCAAAACCGAAAGCCATGTACCGCTAAAGACATGGCCAAACATAACTCAACCGTTTTTTTTTCTCTCTAAAGCCCTTGTTTGGTCTGTCCCTAAGCTTAAACATAATAGACCCCTGCCGTTTGTGGTTAGGCCCCCCCTTTGTGTGAACCAAGCGCTACAGCCCATACTGATGGCACCGTACACTAGATGTGCGAATAGTATTAAAGCAACAATTCATTAGTTGTTCATTAAACTGCTAATCAGTAGAGCTGCATTAAGCCATTAGAGCTGCAGACACTCCTCTGCTAGCTACGTCTCTGGGCAAATTACGCCTGGCACTCTGTGCACTCCATGCCAGTCATACAAAGCAGATCCTCACAAAGCCGTTGAATGGTAGGGGGGGGAGTTCCTGAATTTAATTAAATCCTGAGCTGATTTGGAAAACGTCAAAGCCATCAGCACACTGCCTAGGAGATGCTACATATCTTTATTAAGGCAGGGTCTTATCTTTTTTGAGATGTGAGTCAAGGCCAGGCTTCTATTTTCAAGGTGCTTTATGAATCTCTTAAGATATCGGTGCCAAGGAAAGAATGAAAAATACCAAAGTTAAAATGAAAGTGGCAAAAGCTTTTTGTTATTCAACAGTGGCTTTTTGCCATATTTGGTTCATTTTTGTGTATCTTTTTTGAGGACAGTGGCAATAGATAAATGTGACATGCTTGTCTGCTTTATGTCTTGTATTATTATTTCATGATAAAAATGTATTACTTCAGTAACAGAGAAAGAAGTGAACACATTTCCCTTAGTAGTCACCATGCCTAAAGGGGATGTTTGACCCGTTTGGTAGCTCTTTGGCACAGTTTGGCACAGTTGCTAACGGTCACAGCTGCAAATAGCTTTGTCCTTTTCTCCTTATTCTAAACCTGTGGGTGTTCTAACGGACCTGTTTAGTTGGGTGTCTTACACTGTTGTACCACCTGCAGTGCAAACTTCAAACTATGAACCCATGGCCCCCTTTTCTTTTATTCTCTTGTTGTCTTGCAGCAGGCCTGGCCCTCTGGTACTCAGCAGATCTTGCTGCCCCCAGCCTGGCAGCAGCTCACCCACACCTCTGTACAGCATGCCACTGTCATCCCGGACTCCATGAGCACCTCTCAGCCCCTGACCAACTGGAGGTAAGGCCACCTCTGTCCTCATACCCATTTACAAACAATAAGGCAGCTTTCCCAAGAGCTGTTTTGGCAGGAAATTAAATTGATATGCATTGCTGATTTGTTGTAGGCGGGTTTCTAGGCAGAGATCAATGTTTGTTTCTGTAAACTCAATATGAGAATTGAAAACAGAAAATGTGGTTCAAGTTGCATAGAAATAATATCTGTAAATAAAAATGTCAGCTTATCCTGCAGCTATTTGTATTCATTTGGTGTCACGGCTATCAGGGCTAGGAGTCAGTCTATTTATCCCATAGTGCTTAATATTAGTGCATAATATTGTGTCAATTTAACTTTAATCTAAACCTAGTTTAAAGTAAGAAAGGCAATGAAATGATATAATATTAACCTAAACAGAAACTTTCAGCATTTTTATAGGCCTAGTGCACACTAGGGAACCAAATATGAATACATTGAACAGATAAATTGTTCTAAAGGGTACCAATACAGACATGCGGAAGGTTCACATAGCTAGAGGTGTGTAATGTGCATTGGGATGCAACAAAACAGTTGCATGAGCGCTCACATGTGAAGCTTGTGCATTGCTACAAAATACATTTACATAGTACTGCCTGATCAGGGTCACGCTTCTTTGAATTAGGTTGCTAGTTTGTTTATATTTGGGGAAATAGACCTAACTAAAAATGATAGAAAATAGTATGGGCGGGTACAAACAATAACAATAAAAGCAGGACTTACAATGCTGGGAGATCTCTGGGATGTCTGGTTTAGGCCACACCCACTGTGGGATCAAATCTGAATAATACAGATACAAGTACAAAACTAGAAGTGCCCTCGGAGAGCGCAGAACTCCGTCAAGGCCAATACATTAATCTTTTTTTTTTACATTGGGATCATGCAGGCACTACAAACTCTAAAAAAATATACGTGCACCCATGCCATGAATTGGATCCGTGCCAAGATTTCATGTGGGGTTTTTTTGGTCTATGATACACCCTTTTACGTTTTTAAGTTTCATGACAATCTGCCATGTAGTGTTTCCATAATCCTGCTGAATGTCAAACCCACAAATAAACAAAACAAATAGCACAGTTTTACCTTGGCAGAGGTAAAAATGTAAACACTAAACTGACACAGATACAGATAGTGTCATTGTGTTATGCCCCTAGTGTGCACACACACACACACACACACACACACACACCTATTATGTTAATAGGACAGCTCTATAAAACATTCACATATTTGGCAGATGCTTTTATCCAGAGCAACTACAACTGAGCAGTGCCGATGAAGATTTCATGATGGCTGTTGCTGTAGGTTACCCCTTATGGGTAAAATGTGTGTCCTTGTTCTTGGTGTAAGATGTGGAAAGTTGAATCTACCATGAGCCAGCGACCATAATTAGCTTCTCCTCCATCCTGCTCAGCATCAACCTATACTCTTGAAGCCACACCCAGAGAATCTTCTTATAGGCTGCCATATAGTGGTCCAACTTTATGTACAGTCAATTGAACGCAGTTTACATGCATTGCCATTCATATGGTACGTGTCATCCGTATGTTTTAAGCTGCACTGCTCTATATAGAAGGGAAAGACAGAGAACATGGAAACATTTTGAAGGGAAGGGAAAAGTGTCTCCTTTATGGTTAAGCCCTGTCATGATGTAGTGTGGCTGTAGTTTACACCCCTGCTAATACGTATACGTCAAAAGAATGCACACATCACTATGCCCCATTACTGAGCATGTTGATGCTCATTTGCACCTTTAAAACACAGGGGGAAAGTGTTATATTGCATGGCTATTTGAGTTTGATGAATGAGCACGTTGAACAAGGCAGGAAGCTGTGTATTCAGCCTACCAGCTGGGTTTGCTCATGAATTATGCATGTAAAATGAAGTACAGTTTTATTTTAAAATCCGCTAGTCAAAAGCACATCATATTGCATTCAGTACTAATATAAAATTCATGTTAAATGTTTTAAGAGTTGTTGAGTGGTTCGTGAGGCAGCTCGGGTCACTGAGTTAACTGTAAGGGGAAGGATTTGAGCTGGTGCACGTTGCTGTGTGGGTAGCCGGTTCGGGCTCATGTGGCTTTGCTGATGTCGTGAGAAGTGGAGATGCGAGCCTTCAGCCCTGCCCTGATGGCTCTATTGTCCTCGTGAAGGCCGTCTGCAGGAGTGTCGCACTCGCACTGCAGAGTCAGAGATCTCTCCTCGGAGAGCCATCCCTCTGCTGTCAGTCTGCTCCGTGTCCAATACAGACACTGCTGCCTTCTACTGGACAAGCACCATACTGAATTAGGTCATGCTTGGTAGCACTGTGCATAGAATATTATTTTAGACTGATATCATGTGATGTTGAGTGTTACTTGATTTATTTAACTTTGGATAGATTTGCATGTCTTTATTAAGACAGAGCCTTAACATTCTTTATCTCTGATGTGGATTTGGCTTCAAGAAAAGAAAAGAAAGTAGCTGAAATGAAAAAAGACATGCTTTTGTCATTCCACATTGACGTTTGCTCTCTAAAAAAAGAGACAAAAGGACTATATTATATTGTGGTCTCTTTCCCTTTTTTCAGGAATTCCCACCCCCATGGCAGCCATTACAATCCCATCATGCAACAGCCAACCTTGCTTGCCAGTCATGTGTCCCTGCCCTCCCAGCAACCTTTGAACGTGGGCGTGGCTCATGTCATGAGGCAGCCTTCAAACAACAGCTCTTCCTCCAAAAAGAGCAAGCCACAGCAGATGAGCAACAGGTCAGTGAGAGACTAACATGTTTGGGGTTGGAATGGAAGTGTTCATTCTTTGACGCTTTTATGTGCCTTGCTATGTCAGGAATGTGTCCGCCTACGAGGTGTCATCCTCCCAAGTGGTGTTGTCCCCTCAACGCTCGAAGCGTGTGAAGGAAAACACACCGCCACGCTGCGCTGTGGTACAAAACGGCCCCACTGCTCCCTGCGCCCCACCTCAGGCCTGTGGAGGAGGAGGAGGAGGAGGAGGAGGAGGGTGGGGAGAAGAGCAGGCCTCCAGCACAACACGAGAGCACCATGGACCACACAGCCAACACCTGCAACACAACCAACACAAACCCCCTCGGCAGACCATCATCATCCCCGACACCCCAAGTCCAGCTGTCAGCATCATCACCATCAGCAGCGACACAGACGAGGAGGATGAGCACAAGCAGCCCAGTAACACCAGGTCAGCAGGGTTGGACTGATATTTTTCGATGTATATTGAAGTCTCTTGTTTTTTTCAAATAACAATTAAATTATACAAGCCTTAATGATTTTCCTACCTGTCTATTACCCTCATCTCTTCACAGCATATCATCCAAGCAGCGTAAAAACGTCATCAGCTGTGTCACTGTCCACGACTCCCCAGACTCTGATTCCAGCAATAACAGCCCCTACGCTCTCGAGTCCCGAACCAACGCCCCCAACGCTAACAACTACGACTCTAAAGGCACAGTGCTGGACGACTATAACAACGGAAATCCCCGGACCATCATCATCCCTCCCCTGAAGACCCAGACCAGCGAGAGCCTGAGCGAATGTGATCGACTTGTGCCTGGTAAGACGAAGTGTCTTCTCAATAAGTCTATGTGAATTTCCTATATTGATCATTTTCCACACTATAAAATATATCAAAATATATATCATGTATATATCTTTGATCTCTACAGACACATTGAACCATCAGAATCCTGCCTACAAGTTTAAATCCTCCAATGGAGGCCTGTCAGCCAACAATCACTCATCAGGGGGTGTTCCTGGAGGCGGAGCATATCGGCAGCAACGCTCCGGACCACACCCTTTCCAGCAGCAGCCGCTCAATCTCAGCCAGGTGTGGAGATTACGTGTTTACGGTTATGCTTTCTGGTTTGCATTTTATGTATGCACGTGTAGCTCTAGGCCTTCCATACTGTATGCATGCAATACACTGGTGTAAAATATCAAGGCAAAAAGAATGCATGACCCTTGGTGCAAATCGTGATGAGTAATGAGTACAAGAGTGCAAAACAAGATAAATAAGGCTACATTCTCTTTTGCAGACTCAGCAGCACATGGCGGTAGAGAGAAGTGGAGGGCACAGAAGACAGCAAGCCTATATCACGCCTACGATATCCGCCCAAGCTCCCTATTCCTTTCACCACAACAGTCCCTCCCACAGCGCTAATGTGCACCCCCACCTAGCAGCCACTCACTTATCTGGCCAACCCCACCTTTACACGTACACCACCCCAGCTGCCCTGGGATCCACTGGCACTGTGGCACATCTGGTGGCATCACAGGGTTCAGCGCATCATGCAGTCCAACACGCTGGCTACGCACCAAGCATTGTGCACCAGGTGCCTGTCAGCATGGGTCATCGTGTGCTGCCATCCCCTACGCTGCACCACAGCCAGTACCAGCCCCAGTTTGCCCACCAAACGTACATCAGTGCTTCACCTGCTTCCACTGTCTACACTGGATATCCCTTGAGCCCTACCAAGATGAACCAATACCCGTATCTCTAGACCCGAAAACACTGGAGTCCAACGCTGCTTCCCATCCTCTCCCCACTATAGACAAAGTCAGTGAGAGAGTCACATGCCCAAGCTTAACGGCCCTGAACCCTTTCCCTGACCCTGTCACGCTTAAACTTGAAGACAATGAAGATGCTGATGGAGAAAGAAAGAGTACTAAGGGAGGCAAGGGATGAGTTTGAAAGGAGTTTTCTTTGCATATGCGTTTGGTTTTCTTTTTTCTTTTTTTTTTTTTTAAAAAAAGGGCCAGTTCTTTTTTTGTTTTCTTTTGGGTCTTTCATTGAATTCAGTATGGGAATAAAATATTAATGCGTTTAATTTCTTTTACAGCATGGTCACATCAGCAGGCATTTTGGGAGAGACTGAGAGTTTGATTAGCTTGTTTGTTCTTTTTTTTTTCCTTTCACTGACCGTTGAGCTGAGGTCATGTGGTGGATGAGAACGTTATATAAGGTGAAATACGGATATCTGCTGCTCTACAAAGAAAAAAAAAATAATGATGGCCTTGAACTGTCTTAAACATTTCCGAATCACTTACGGTGATGGGTGCTGCACGTTCTCCACCGTACTCTCCTAACAACAGCTGGAGGAATCTTCTGGAAATACGAGGAAAAAAAAAGACAAAAGACTTTCTAGTGTATTTATAGATTTTTTTTTTCTCTGTTTGTGTTCACATTTAGAAAAGAAAATCAGTTTTGTCATACGGTAGGACATTTAGCTAGACTTTACCCTCCCCCCCTTTTTAGAATGTAGCAAACTTCACCCGCTTATTTTATGAAGAACCTTTCTGATGCCAATAGAAATTTTTTGTGTTCCTCCTCTTTAAATGTGATTGCACAACGTTGTTGTAATAACAGATAGCATGTATAACATAAATAGTCTGTGCACGTGTGTGCTGCTGTTGGCCATGTGCGTGGTACACCTTCCTCTGCACCTTTGTGCGATATATTCCTCCACGGTCTTAGGTTTATCATTGTTCCCTCGTAGTGCCTTACACATATTACAACCGTTTACTTGGCTGGAAAACCTTTTCGAACCAACGGAAACTGTTGGCTTCTAGGTTGGAAATCTTCGTCTGAGATGTTTTGTTCTTAACTTCCAGGTGTAAGCATAGTCCTAAATGTAATTAGCTAGGTTATTATACACGAGACCATTTCGTACAACAGTGCTTCTTGTTTAGCATGCATGAGCTTATTTAACATTTAGACCAAGATACTTCCTTGGAGTAATGAACCAAAGTTGTCATTCGGTAAAGATTTGTAACATTTTGTTACTATATTATGTATAGTATGTTTACTGTATAGCGTAGCTGTGTGTCTTAGGAACCTATTCAGTGGCACTGAGCTCTGTGTTTGTTTTGTTATAGCGGCAGATGTGAGATGACGTGAGTTGATGGAGCACTACATGGGATTCGTTTGAAAAACCTGTGCTTTGATTAATAGTCGTAAAACTGAGGTTAAGGTCAAAGGATATTATCTGCTAATGATGTCCAGTTGCAGCACATCAGGGAAGGCTTTCTGGAGGGAGGTCAGAAGAGCAGGAGTGTTTGCCGAGCGAGCAGCGGTGAGCGGCCCCGGTGAGCCTGGTGCAGGAACGATGTTGAAACAGTAAACCTGTGAGGGTGAGCGAGCGGGTTCGACGTAGGGACAGGACCGTTTTAAGGTGCTAAAATGATGGCACTGGATGGATTTTGGATGCGAATTGGGAATTGGGAGGAGAGAAGGAGACCAAATTCCACATCTTAATGAGAATAGCATGTTGGCTTTGAGCATGTCGGTAGGACCTGGAGGAATCTGCACTATTTGAGGCACTGCATGAAGACACACTGGCTTCTGATCCAAAGGGTTGTTGGGAAGAGCCGTGCTGGGTTGAAGGCTGTGGTTCTCAGCAGGAACCGAAGCCAGTCACAGTAGGCGTTGTTTACCTGAAAGATTTGCAGAAATTTGTTTTTCCTTTTTTCTTTGTACTTAATTAAAGGAAGAATATATGCTAGATCTTGCTTTACGAGAAAGACAGGCTATGGGGAAGAACTTGTGGGTCAAGGTTTTTTTTTTTGTTGTTGTTGTTGTTGTTTTTGTTTCTTTTTGCTGCTTGAGTTAATGCTTGCCGGCTTGTGTTTTCGCCAATGATTGAGTGATTTGACTTGATGAGGGCACATGCATGTGATTTTTCCGAGTGCATTTGATTCTCCCCTCTCATGTCACGCCATAGTACTTGCATTTGAAGTGGTTTTATTTTTGCATTTATTTTTGTTATCATGCTATTCTACAACTATATTATGTCAGCTAGAGATACATTTAGATTAATTGTTAAGGTTTTTTAATTATCATTAGGCTCTTTTTTTTTGTATTTGGTGGTCAGTGTGTTGTAGTAATGTATTCTTAGAGGCATCTAGTACAAAAGTGTTGATTTTTGGTAGTCATACTTGCTACCCGAACAGTTTTAATTCATGAGCTTATTGGTCATTTTTAGCAGAGTTTTATTCATTTGGATGGGAACGATATAGGACGTCAGGATGTCTGTGGATTTTTAAGTTGTATTCAGCTTGTTTATGCTCCATACGTGCTCGCTGGCTTCAGGACACTGAGACGGAGAGGTTCCTGTGTTACTAGAAATGCATCCAACATTCCATATTAGAAAGTCTTGTCCTGTCTCACTGCGCCGTCTATAGCCTCTGGTCCTGTCTTACCTCACCTAGACTGGCCTGTCTGGCCACACGGGGACTCGTTGTCATTTCACACTCATAGTTCTTCCCACCAAAGATATTCAGTGTGTTCACGATGCACAGAATTGTCCACTGAAGTAACTGAGACGACTGACAGAGAAAGTAACACCAGATCAATATTAGAAATATTCAAGACCACAGCATATAGGATACAATAATTATACATAATTCGTTGCAAAACCTCCATTAACCTAACTGCATGCTGTCACAATCTGCACAGTGCTTTTGTTCCCATTGAATCCCATTGTACAAATCATTTCTATATTTAATTTCTGTAGGAAAGTCAGACCAATTATTCATCTTACATCATACATTCTAGTTACAAGTTCATCAGCTTTATTAATGTAACAAAGTGAGTATGGGAATCGATTAACAGATATAAAACAGTACCCCATAGTGACCTGGATGACATACCAGTAATGGTCACTGGCACAAAATGAATGTACAATGTGAGACTAAACATCTCATATCTATATAATATATATATGTCTATGGTATATAACTATTCGTTGACATAAACAGTGCCATCTTTTTACTGTAAATGTACATTGTTCCTAAAGAAAATGCAATATGCCTCACTAGAACAACTCAGTTACTTATCACGCTTGTCACATTTAAACTAAATGAGATAAGCTGTAAAGCCCTATTAGCTCTACAAAGTAGTAACAGATTTTTTTTGATGTATAGGTCGCAGCACCAATCCGGTTACCAAAATGTTAGAAAAGCAAACATCTTTTATAAGTTATATTCATTTTTTTGATTTTCTTTACATGGTCACCTCCTGGAAAATTCGTCCACATGACAAAACACTGCCTTCCATGTCAGCTATGGACTCGAAGCTTTAAGCAATGGTCAAAATGGACTCCTTCTTGTATTAGATTTTTTGTTCTTTTTTTTTTTTCGTCATCATCATGAAATCTGTAACAGTCTCCTGTTCCCCTTCAGTTTGACATTTCCTGCGCCAGATATCCTCCTAGGTAACTCTTTGAAGTGTTTTAATTTCCTGACAAAGAGAAAATGTTGTTTATTTCCCTAAACGATCGGATCACTATTAAAGCGCTTTGTGAAGCACACACTGTTGAACAACATCAGAGGTGACATCACTTCCTTTTGGTGACACGGTGGCAGCACTTCGACAACCCTATTGTTAAGTGTTTGAAAATGTTTTTTGTTGTTGTTGTTTGTTTATGGGTTAAAACAGAATGGTCCTGGGTTTAATGGAGTCATTCATCTGCATGTACAAATGTGCTAAGAGGCCACAATGTAGATATGGCCATTCTTTGTACTTTTTAGAACCAAAAAAAAAAAAAAAGGTCAATCATCTTTAACCCCTGGTACAGGTTGAATTATGGAGTTTAATTTGTAACCTTTGGTCATATTCTCAGTTAGGTAAACACATAATGGACTTAAACCTGAGCTCTAAAAGGGCCTTGCATTACTACAGTAATGTCAAAGGAAAGGTGTACCAGCTGCC
>JAOUQY010000038.1:28466366-28477906 GCA_028566355.1 Doras micropoeus | reverse complement strand
CCCCACCCGGGGATCGAACCCGGGACCTTCTTGCTGTGAGGCGACGGTGCTACCCACCGAGCCACCGTGTCGCCCATCATTTGAATATTTAAAATCATTTTATTTATTTATTCTTTATTCTTTATTAAATAACAGCTTCTTAAATATCCTGCTCCATACTCATGTAAAACGTCTTCAAATATTATTCTATATTTTTCTGACCTGTAATGAGGATAATCAGATGAGAAAGGCATACATAACCTTAAAGAATTCGTCAAGGCCAATATTTAATAGACCAAATCATTTCATCAAGCACATAAGGACAAGGATAACGTCAGATGCCGTTGTTAGCTACTAAAAACAAAAGTGCGACACCTTCTTTTTTTACTCACCATTTTCCACCAATGTTCAAAAGTATTATTAATGAGAAACCCAAGGTTGTTAGAATCCAAAGTTCCACAATGCAATGCAGCTATAGGATGAAACTGTGCTGAGTAACGGCTCGGCAGAGCTGATTATCTATCCAGCTATCTACGAGATGACGAGCACGTTGACGCGGTATTACTATCAAAGTTGAGCAGATTGTTTAACTGAGGAGGTGAGAGAGTTTGACAGAATAAAGGAGTCAAGTGCTGCTGCATCGCTCGTTTTTTAACATTTTTTTTTAGGTCGAGATGATTCAATAGCTAACGCCCGCTGGCGTCTTTCATAACAAGACTTGAAAGTGACATGAAACCTGAACCTGCCAAAATATTATTACTGTTATTAGTTCCGGTATGACATTTGCGTAGTAACGGAGAGATGAAAAAAAAAAAAAGAAGAGAAAAAAAGGAGGGAACTGGAGAGCTCTAGTGATGCCTTTTCCAGTCAGGGGAACATTCTTCGCGAGACCGCACACCTCTGGCCTCTTGAGGGGCCGACGGGATCATGTGACTGCCAACACCAAAATGTCGACACCGCCTCAGCCAGGGATTCTGAGACGGCTCCTCCGAGAACCTGTTTGCCTATCGCGTTTTCTCTGGTCTTCCATGGTGGGTTGGAACTGTGCTAATACTAATGAGAAGTGATGTCCAGATGGAGCTCCCATAAGCTGCATTCTCCAGACTAAAGGACAAATTCGGTGAACTCTGCGGCTGACTGCGAAACCTATAGCGGTGTAAATAGCAGTCTGATGTTTCCAGACCAGCGTTTGCCTGGCTGCACGAATAGGCATGTGACTCTAGCCGAAAACAAAAGGCAGAAAGAGTAATCAAAACATATCTGCAATGTAGATCAGCCTTTTTAAATAGCACTTCTTAAAAAAAAAAACACAACCCTGATGTAAAACAAGAATTTTCGCCAGTCACCAATGAGACGCTGTTTGGGGATTGAAAGTGGAAAGCAGTATTGGCAGTTAGGGGACAGTGTTTTATGCCAAGTATGGGTCATCACACAGCTTTGTGTGACTAAAAGAGCTACATTCATATTTTGCAAATGCCTATGGCTAGGTCCTCTACTGCGACCACTTAGCTTTGCTTCCCGAGCTTTTGTCTACGGTTTCTTCCCATGAGAATGCCTGCGGCTCAATAATAGAAATCTTTCTCCTCCCCAATGGTGCTCGTGAAGAACTCTCAAGGACTGCTGCTTTATTGGCGTAAGAATAATTACTGCTGTTTTTAAAGCCGAGAAAAAAATGGCTTTAAAATCGCAGGACTGTGTATGTACCCGGTTGCCGCAGATTAATAAGAACAAACAAATACAGGGTATCAAACGTCTAGCCGTTTGACTATGTCTGTTCATAAAGAAGGAGTTATATTCTGTCAGACAATAAGACATCATGACAAAGGAGGCGTTCTTGTGCATTCCACAGTGCACTTCAGGCTTTAGACGGCAAACATACTCAACACAGAGCAAGTGCTTCAGCTTTTCAGACTCCAAAATGCCATCTCCATTTAAAAAAGCAGGACTTGAGGGTAAAGACGTCTCTTGATTCAAAGGTCCATTTGTGCACTCCGTTTCTTCTGCAAGGAAACTCCGATTCCGAAAATGACTACAGTTTGGCTCTGAAACTGCAGACTTGCTCAAAATAAGGACATTACCATATGCAAATGAGGCAAGATGTCATTCTTCATCATGTGCTCTTTCAATTTGTTGAAGAGAAAAAAAAACAGCCAATTTGCATATATGAATAATGTATATATGGGCATATTGCGGAGATGAAAAATATTAAGTAAGACAGGTAATTTGGTGAAAAAAAAAAGCAACAGTACAAATCAATTCCGAAGGGGGGGAAATGTCCTAATGATTTAGACTCCTGACTCAAATTCAAATTTATGACCACCATCTCAGAATGATGGTGCTACAGCAACTGACAACAGGGAAAGAAATTAACATCATTTTCATGGTTACAAATAGTCCCTGCGCATTTTATTTACCTACGAATGTCATGTTGGTTTGGCAGATAATTAGTCAAAACTTCAGCCTGTAGGTGTAATTGATGTGGAAATAGTCTCTCTAGGAACTTCACCCAGGCCCTAGGCCAATCCAAACACACACAAAGAGAGGGTCAGAAGCTTTGTATTCGGTACAAACCAACTTGGGCTACCATGAAATTTACATTGTCATGGGTGGATGTTTTTCATCTCAATGCAATAAAAGCAACATTAGCAGGCTTGCGGAAACACGGACAAGGGCAGGGCGAGCGTGAAGGCTTGCACAGAACTGTATATCTTTTTTTTCTTTTTGTTTAGTTCATAATTAGATCATGGCCAATTCCTACCCATCAGGCATCTCTCTCATATTATACAAAAGCTACCAACCAGAGAGGGTGAAGGTTATCATGTGCTTCCTCCAAGGCCTGTGATATCAGCCATCTTTTCTGCTTATGCCACTTAAGGGCTGGTGTAATAACCTCGGAGGAGTGCGCTCCCACCAACTTCTGTGTGCATGAGCGCACAAATGCCCAGGATTGGCTAGTGTCTCTGTGATTGATACAGGACCATGGCCAGTTTTGTTCTCCGGACTCACTGCTATCTGAACCCGAGATCTCTGGCTCTAGCTTCAAAATTTTAGACAGTAGTGTCCTTTTTAATGGGAAAGCTGATACAGGAACACTCCCTGTTTAAACTACACTGGCAAGAAAAATGATCACTGCATTTTCTGTGTAATAAATTAGACCAAGTCTGACATCATCACCTCATTTCATCAGACTATGTCACATCCTCTGGAGATTTTGGGTCATTACCCCAATTTTTGTTACTTCAAAACCAAAAATAGCCATCTTTGAATCATCTAAAATCCACAGTCTGGGATGGCTCTAAGATCTGAGAACTGTTCAGTGTAATAGGTTTGTTGCCATGCTTTATACAATTTCCAGAGTCCACTTTATTTCATGCCACAGTAGATAAAGAAAGAGAGGCTCACCGAGACCATTACTGCGCTATGCTATTACCTGGCACTCGATTCAATGACAAATCCCTATTTCCCTCATTGCATCTTAGGAGCACACTCTCAAAACATCACCATATGCATCTGAAATTTCAAAAAAAAATTTTCCTTGAGGTAATTTGCTTGTAATGGGATCATATTTCATTTTCAGGTTGTAAAGGTAGAATCCAGCTGAGACAGGTAGGCTACTCGGTTTACCGGTAGCAAGCTTGGATATTTTCCCTTCGGCAATGTAAGGCGAGTTATGTATATTATAAAAGAGTGTTGCTGCAGGACACTGCTCAGTCAGACCACTGACATTCTGATTGACGGCCCACATACCGACACTGGGTATTCCGTGAACATTATGACTAATACATGAGATCGCAAAAAAAGTTTTGCATTTATATTCAAGAAATATGAGCTATCTTGTTCATAGTTTATGGAGGAAAACCGAAAAGAATGTAATGCAAGTTCCCCAGTGGTGGATTATATCTGCAGGTAAGTTATCAGAGCCAGTGAGAGCCAATAAAACAACCAGTCTGAGCAAGAGGAGCTGAGTGACATACACCCATGTTACAGCAGCTCATAAATCAAGGATAAAGCCTAGCTGTTTTTCACGTCCTTACTCTTTACCCTCAAACGGGAGATTCATGAAGAATTTCCAGAAGACGCACTACTTAGGACGCTTAGGGTATCATACCAGAACTGGAAAAAAAGGAAATGAAATATAAACAAGTCAGGAAAAAAAAAAAGAAGTCCAAGTGTTTAAAGATTTCAAGACCTGTCCATTCAAAGAAAATTTTTACTTTTTTATTTTTGACTTCACTAAGAAAAGCAATTGCAAGAGCTTAACCATTAAAAATGAGCAGTATGTTTAAATTAAAGATGAAGCAACCTATTGTTGGTCGAGCCATCATTCCGCAGGTCAGGCGTCTACCGTTTCATTAATAACCAGAGTCAATAACGAGAGAGTTTAAATGAAAGAGGCTCTCTGACACTGCAAACGACCAGTCGCATAACGTTAGTGGAGGCCATTTGCAAATTTGCAAGATAAATCTCACTTATTCTCCTCTAACTCTTTTCAAAACAAACTTTTTATTGAAAGTTTTCATTTTTAAAAATGGGATTTAAAAAAAATCCAGTGACTAATGTTGCTTTCTATTTTACCTGGGACGGATTTTGTTTTCCCTAGAACCTTCGAATTTCTGACTCTGGAAAGTCGGGGGAACCTCATCAGCCCTGATCTCAAAGTCCAAGATGGCTGCTACGTGTATCAACAATAGAGAAAGCTGTAGTAAAATATGGTTTATTAGCACTTTTGTCTTATTTGTGTCTCATTAAATCAGTCGCACACTCGTCTTCAACCTGCGGACATGTTGCTACAGAGTTTGAATGTGCAAAATACCACATAATGCATTGTTAACAATGGTATTGCTAACAATAGCTGACAACAGAACTGGTATTCTGACTTCTCGTACCAGAACACTCGGGTGTGACGTCATTCCCAACTCTGCCTTTCGACTTCTGAGGTAAACGGAACGCAGCATAAATCTTCCTGGGTAAACTTTATTGTATGGCAGTGCTCGATGTTTCCACAGTTTTCCAGTAACCATACATCATCGAGATTGTGAAGTGTGTAATCACTAGGTACAACACCAGCTTCTCCACGGGTATCCGACACCGAGATGAGACACATCATTAATCATTACTCGCAGAATTACAACAGTCTTGGTAAATGATTGGATTTTCAATGAATAAATATTTCAAACAAAGGTAATGTTGGGAGACACACAGGATTCACATTGACAGACTCATCACGCAGCAGTGGGAGAGTACAGACTGTTTTGTTGTTGTACTCTAATTTAGAACCTAAATATACAGATCACATAATCGCATGTGTAAAAAAAAAAAAACACACACACAAAGGAAAGATTGAACCTTCATCGCTAAAATCCTATTACCAGCATTAAAAGCACTCCACAAATGAGCCACATCAACACGCTGCTTATCCTCTGCTTCTGAATGCGAATGTGAGCCATCCTATCAATTAGCCTAAAAAGCCAAATGTTTCATGCTCTGTGAATCCTCTTGACTGGAACAGAAGCCTTTTTATCCCAGTTTGACCCCAGACTGAAAGTACATCCCACACACTGGCCTCTGCACAACAGGGGGTGTTTTGTCATGCTGCATGCCCCTCCGGCCAGGGGACAATAAATCAGCTGGACTTTGTTCCTGCCTGCAATGGAGGTCCTCTTATAGAAAGGGCAGTCAGTCTGTCAGTCGGTTTTGCGTTTGAGGCCCATCCTGGCCACCAGCGGGCTGCTTTATCATTTAGAGTGCAATGAGGGGGCTGACAGCGTATGAATAAGAACAGGGCTGAAGAATGCAGAGGTCTGGCTGAGAGGAACATGTGGCACAGGGATGGGAAAGCAAGAGCTCCAGCACAACTGGGGAAATTGGCATTTTACACAAACAATGAAGAGATATTTTCAGAGAAATTGGCTTTTCTGTTTTCAAGCTGCTATGTGGGTGACAGTCTTGGTTATTGCCTTTACAGTTGGGCGCCCTGGCTTATAAGATTGATCTCAACAATCTGCCAGGTTTTCTGTTAGCACAGCTCACAACAGGGCTCTCAGTGTTCACAAACTGTTGTTCTAATACACAGAAAACAAAACCCAGTTGGAATCTGATGAATGTCTTCTTAGACTGCTTTACTTGGCTTCACTCTCACTGCCGAAGCGTACTGACTCCAACTCTGAAGCCACGTGGCGGATGTTCTGCACTTGTGGGTTGGAGTGCCTGTTTGCACAAGACACAGGAATTATTTATGAGGCATAAACAGGCTGAGACAGACGATAGTATGGCATATCTTAGCCAAGACCCACTGCAGTTAGGAGTGCAGCAGAGTGCATGCCAATTGATCAACAGACCACAGTAAAGCACCTTGCTGAAATATTAATGATAACGATGCAGAGCTTCAACAACCCACATATTCACAATATCAAAATATGCAAGGGTGAGCACATCACTCCGATTAGGTGTCTGGGCTATCAATCTTTTTCCTGGCAGACAAACAGGTTCAGACTGCAGATACGGATTGCAGGCTGCAGATCTCCAGCTTTTTCTTTCCTTCTCTTCCAATAACCAAAAATAAAAGCTTTACTGATTTTTTTTTAATGATACCCAAGTTTAAATAATGGATTCCAGGTGATTGAATACTTCTTGGTGGCGTGAAACACCTCAATCCTGTAAGTCAGTGCTACACTACAGACATCGAACCCAGGATGTAATACGTCCATCTTTAGAAAGAGCAAAAATGAAGACGTTAGTTTAATGCAAGGAACTAATTAGTCACTAATGCGAGGAAACCCTTAGCAAACAAACAAAACGTTTACTAAAAAACGTTCATTCAAGGGCACGTATATGATACTCTACATCAAAGTCATTATGCAGAGAATATAGAAACTAAAGCCCTATTTCGACTGCATCAGTTTCACATGGGGATGCATAATTATTACTAGTTTATCTCTGAGGTATTTACTCCTGTCCAACACATTATATTAGTCATTTTAACAAACAGACTGTAGTAAACAGACCGACCATTTTTCTGCCTGGAAGGATTATGCATTCAATTATCTAGCATAAAAGAACCTGTACAAATAACTCCAGGTAATATACGGTATATCCTGCCATAACTGACATGTTGCTAAGGAGTGTGTTATACCCTGTGGGTTTCTCACTTCTTCTTCAGTATTGAGACTCCAGGAAGAGTCTGGTTGTCTCCTGACAAAAACCAAGTCAATTATAAATGACATTTAAAGTGTCTTGTCAAAGAAGGAACATGTATGAGTTCCTCCAAAGGAACAGCCTACATACATGTCATGGGCATGAAGCCTACTAATGATCAAGTGCAATTTGTTCAGCCACAAGCCCTAAAACCATCAATTATCATAAATACCAAAACAACCAGTTTGCAGTCATTTAAGACATACGACATCATTTAAGACATGTGTTCATAAGAATTCGCTTATACGTTGCAAATCAATCATAATTTCTACAGATGTCTTTCGTTACTTTACGGACGCCTGTCTGGAAATCCTATCTGGATTTCTCCTAACAATACTTAAAACTGCATAATGTCATTCCCTCCCTTTAAAAAATGAATTCATCAGCCAGTTATTGTTATATCCCTCCTTAGAATGTAGTGTTGTAGTCCCATTTCACTATCTGGTTATATTACCTACCCCTATTTAGACTAGTTTAGTAGGTTTCTGGGCAACCAAAACATGGCACTGGAGTTTTCATTTGACAAATGGGTTAGCTTATAAAGTTATGATTTCTCCTCCCCTAATTGGCATATATATAAGAGGTCTGTTCAGAATGTAATGAGAATGAAATTCACATGCTCCATAGGGCTTATGCATGGGTCACAGGTCAGAGTGTGATCTCAGATAAACGGTAAGACCTGTTTCAGTTGAATTCTAGCCTTCGCAGTGCCAGATGTTTGTTTCTGTCAAACCCTGCTGAAGTGAATTGTTGGTATATGATCAGATTCTGCATGAAAGCCAGTAAAAGTACATCAGAAACTCTTGAAATGTTGATCAAAGGTTATACACAAGCTACCCTAACCTAGTATCCGATTGGGGACATCACCTCGCCCAAAAAAAGACACTATTCGCACCAGAAGGCCAAACAGTAAATGGAACATTTTACCTTGGAGTTTTGGATCATTTGAGGAAGAGTGCATTGTGTGTGTGCTGTCAGATAGCCTCTTCATGGATCCTCCACCATGACAACACACCGATTAACACTTCACTGGCTGTGTGAGAATTTTCTGAAAACATGAAAACATTCCAGTTCTTCCACATCCACCCTATAGAACTGACTTGGTTCCGTGTGATTTCTTCTTGTTCCCCAAGATTAAAACACATCCCCATACATAAGAGCGCTACAATTTCATTCTCATTACTTTCCGGACAGACCTTGTATATCAGAATATGCTTACTCGCCCTTTATTTTCAGCTAAACCCAATGAAACATGGTGCTCTGATAAATCCTGACACATCGACCATTGCTCATAACAGAACAGATGCTCTAGACAGGATTCTGATTAGCCAACCTTTTTGCACAGCACTGTGAAATCCATCATCACAAGAGCCAAGCTAGTACATCAATGAGGGGGAATAAGATTGCTCCTGAATGACCGTGTGACGGGGGCTTCTTTCATTTCTATCCAAGGCATGTGCTCATCTCCCGATAAGTATGTTGCATTCTGAGTGGAAAGGGTGAAAGGGCAGAACGATGAATGAAAAACGAGTGGCCAAGCCTGATTGAACATTCCAGGAAAACTGTAGCACTTCTTCCTCCAGCTCTACATACTCTGTTTATTTCACAATTCCAAATTCATCAAAGTCTTCCCACATATTCAGTCCTCCCCACCTGAATACCCTACTTGCAACGTGCATTGTTACTGGCAAAGATGATTTCTCCTTCAATTAATGCTGCTACTGTGCACCTCTTCCTTTGTGCTAATGAGTGAGCTGGAGCCCAAAGCACACTTCCACGTCCACATTAATTATAAAGCATCGCAGGGGGAACCTTCACAGCGCCGCGCAGTGTGAGCTCATTAGATACAATCACACCAGAGCTGCCATCATAGAATATCTCACTTACAAGTGCACACATTATCCATCTCCCATTAGGTGTCTGATACCTAATTGAATTTACATATGTTACGTCGGCGACCTGGGAGCGAGTCAACATCTGACCCTGCATGGTATGGAGATGGGGGAGGCACCAGGTGAACATACTCATTATATTATCTACTGGAGCAGTGCAGGCAGAGTCATTTATAATTAGCTAGAAACCAAGAAAATATTCTCAGGGCATTATTACACGTGGCCTGAACACTTCATGACTACTGAGTACTGAGTACTGAGTCCACATACAGGACTGATGATTCTGCGCCCATTTGGGGGAGGGGCTCGTAATCACAGGTTGCTTTCACAGAGAAGAATTCACAAGATGTGCATTTTTCAGGATGCTCTCAGTGCAAGCATTTGCACAACATAGATGAGCTAGCTACACTGCCCCAGTCCCATGTCAACTCGCAGCAAAAAGGGCCTGGGTTTGATTCCCTGACTGGGTGATCAGGGTCCTTTCTGTGCGAGTTCTCCTCGTGTCTGCGTGGGTTTCCTCCGGGAGCTCCGGCTTCCTCCAACAGTCCAAAGATACGCAATCAGGAGAATTGGAGATACTAAATTGCCGCTAGGTGTGAGCATGTGTGTAAATGTGCCTGTCCTGCGATGGACTGGTGACCGCCCAATACGAGTGCTGGGATAGGCTCCAGCACTTCCCGCAAACCCAGTAATAGGACAGGCGGCTTAGATAATGAGTGAGTGAATGTTCTGTCTGCTCCATGGACTTAACAAATAGTAACAAGACAAGTTGAACCAATTAGCATCCACATGTGACGGTTTGCTTGGAGTGAGCTCCAGACCATGGTTTTCAAGAGAACCAGGGATCGGTAGAAATGAAACTTAAATTGCGAATTCTTGTTTCTATCTGCATTCTGCC
Organism: Doras micropoeus; assembly: GCA_028566355.1. Taxonomy (NCBI): domain Eukaryota; kingdom Metazoa; phylum Chordata; class Actinopteri; order Siluriformes; family Doradidae; genus Doras; species Doras micropoeus. Next base: position 28,467,943 of record JAOUQY010000038.1, on the reverse strand, counting down.
AGTAATTAATGTCCCCTCTGTGCTTACAGCTGTGTAGATGATGCCCGCTGATTGCATGTCTGCAAGACGGCACCATCTGTATCACTAAGCAGACATTCCACAACAATCTGAAATTACACATGAACTAGACAAAATGAGAGAGCTCGCAAGTCTACAGTATAATTGTGGCTGGATGAAAGAGCAATTAGGCATCCCAAATGACTTAAGAAAAGGCTGGTTGCTGACTATTTAAACTCACAATTCCCCTTAACCAGTTGCAGCGAAAATGAGAGATCGCTTTAAAATCAGCTCTGGATCAAATCGTCATATCTGCTAGAGGACATGACATTAATTTAAAAGATGCTAAAATATCTTAAGCATTGCCATTGCGTGAGATGAGGAAGGAGGGTGAACCCATAAAAATGCTGAAAAAAGAACCCAACTGCCACTTAACTATTTTTAAATGCTTTGTCTTCCACATGGTGTCAATTTGAGTCTTTGCAAAGGAGCTCATTTACGCATTTCTGACTTTATAGGCACTCGCAGAAACCACACAGCCATGCAAGTAAGCAGTTGTGCTTTACAGACTTTTGAGTTTGCAACTGATTTTTTTTTAACCCCAGTGCTGTGTGAGAGTACATCTCATATATATATATATATATATATATATACACAAATATCTTGTTCACAAAAGACAAAAGAACAATCATACGGTTTTAATAAAGCCAAGCTTCCTGTGCTTGAATATGCTCGCTTACAGCTGACCACACACAGGGGAAACCCATTAACCACAGATTAAAGTCTCTTACTCAGACCTGCATCCTCCTTACTGCCTCAGATGGATGTGCTCCCAAACTCCACCATCGCTGCTGCCTGCAAAATGAGCTCCACACATGCAGCTATATCCCTGAATCCCTGTATCCCAATGCCACACTTTACAGAAGGACAGAAGGGTCTTCATCAGATACTTCTCAGCGTAATGACATCATCCTGCCTTACGTTTGGAAACAGCAACATTGGTATAAAGGTTATGACTGATCTGTCAGGAGAAATCAAAAACCTGGAGAAGTTTCCAGGTTGGGATATTTGCAGCTCAGTCAGCAGGTTTTGGGACAGACCAGAAATTTCACACACACTGAAGAACATCCATGTTCCCTATAGAGACTTTATTATGATTAATGAGCCTTTATCTCGCTTCATGCTCAAAAGACTCTAAATGGGGGAAAAAAAACAAGAATTCCTGATGGGTTTAAGTTTCTTCCAGAAGACTTGCAGGCATTTTTCCCAAAATAACCATTCCTTTTTTTGTTTAGCAAGAGCCACATGTTTAGGCAAGTGTATTTCTTTCTGGATACTTCTACACAGCCTAGAACATAAGCCCTGATCATATTGAGAATGTATAACAAGAAGCAAGAGATTTCCAGATAATGGGGGTAACTGCTATCCTGGGCATCCACCAACATTTGTATACATATACAAACATATGATGCCCCCCCCCCCCGATTTTCTCCCTAACTGACGAACTGCCAATCAGGGAGGAGGAAAGTCATCGCGTGCTTCCTCCGAAACACGTGACGCAGCCGCCGCATCTTTTCGAG
>JAOUQY010000038.1:28447029-28457365 GCA_028566355.1 Doras micropoeus | reverse complement strand
AGATGTGTTGCTGCCATCTAGTTCAAAATGAGCTAATATTTTTCATGAAATGGTAAAATGTCTCACTTTCAACATCTATGTGTTCTGCGTTCTATTGTGAATAAAATAAGGTTTTATGAGATTTGCAAATCATTCCAATCCGTTATTTACATTTTACACAACGTCCCAACTGTTTTGTAATTGGGGTTGTAAACCAGTAACTCAAAATGAAAGAAAAAAAAAAACCCACAAAGATACAATCAAGTTATGGAAGAAACAAAAGTGAGGTGGAAAATGGCAAAAATCTAAAACAACCAGTAGGAAATCTGATACATTACCAGACAAACAAGAGGAAGAAAAGTCTGTTTCATCTGTACCGCATTCAGTAATATCATCCTGATTGCTTTACTATTGATCTATGCTGGAACATTTCCATTCCCATCCACGTGGCACGTGAAACCGGTGCCACAAAGCGACCCAACACAGTAAGAGAGTGACATTATGTCTGTATGCCCGGTATTTGTAATTTGCTGTTATGTATTTACACGTGAACAAATTCCAGCATAAGGTTAACTCGATCAGAAAGAATAAAAGGGTTTAGGGCCTAGCTAACCTTACAAATCTTGGTTCTGCTTGGGCTAAAACACTTGGGCTGAAACATCACAACAGTACCTCATTCATTATACAGGAGAGAGCTGGACTACATGCGAGCCCTTGAAGCAGATAAAACATTATTAACTATTAAGGGTTCATAATGTGATGCTTATCCTTTATAATGACTCATTGTCTTCTGTGTCAGCTCAGGGTTTGCAGCACGAATAAATTACCTACATAACGATCCTTAATATCATTAAACCGACATGGAAAAACACTTCGCTGAATCCAAGATCGAGGTATAAAATTCACTGAATTTCATCCGAGTAAAAGTTTTTTATCTTTGCATGCATCCTCCACTGAAACCCAGGTGGCAGATATGAAACCAGGCCAGTCAGTGCTTAATACCACAGGTGACAAGTTTATTGGAAAATCTGCTCCACCTACATAGGCTCAGGTGCAGGAGCAGACAGAGACAAACAACATTCAGCGCATGGCAATTCCCCATGTCTGCTTGTACACTGTGAACCTTAATACCTGCTAATTGGTGCCACTGATGGGAATTGTAAGTATCTGTCTGATCAACCTGATAATCACGTGTTTAAAAGTGACAGCACCATTCATACAGCCATGTCAATGTCATATCAAGTGCTGCACTGAGAACCGTACACCACCAACATAATATCTGCTCAGCAATTCATTTAAATGAAGAATTTAGAAAATATGGTCAGAGTATGCAAAGTTTCCTGAGAAACAGATTTTTCTTCAACTTGCATTATGCAATCATGGTCAAAAGCATGGTAAATGAATGTATTGTAGATACAATATTGTAGCTTTTGTAGATAATGCATTAGTCAGAAAAGCTGACAGAATGGAAAATTTGTTCCCGATGCAGTTGCTGAATTCACCTGAATCGTATCCAGTATTATTTTAATGATTTTAGAAGAGACAGCTCTGTTGATACAGACCATGTGTCTCATTCCTTTTGTACTCTTGGTGAATCTAATCACCGCTTCTGCATCAGTAAGTCGTCTGCCCACGCCTCTGTTGAATAATTCAATCAGAGGGAAAAAGAGTGAAAGAGAGACAGCGACAGAGAGTGAGTGAGTTTACCACTTCTACAGCTCGGGTGAGTGCATTCCTGCAGCTTAACTCTCATTAAAAATTCAAGTCACACAAAGTGGGTTAAAGCCCTCACACAGAAGACATATTCAGCTCGGCTCGCCGGCCGCAGGCACAGATCAACTTCTTGGATCTGCGGCCTAACGTGCATAATCTCGGCACACAATGTCCTGCATCTCGCTGTTCACCCCGTGCCAAATCCATGCTATGGAAACCAGCAGAGGTCAAAAGGACCCAAGTCTTCCACAGCCTTCTGTTCCGACAATGTAAGACAACCCCCCGTTCAAACTGAACCAACAAAGCTGTACAAAAAAAGTCATGCACAAGCAGGACAAAGTCTTCAGACGGTATCGTACAGAGCACTTCTACCACAGCAAACAGGTCCTTGGCTTTTACCTCCTAAAACGAGGGCTGAAACATGTGAGAAAGATTTGTGTTCTTGGCTTCCCAAACCACTTCAAATAACACTCAGAGTGGATGAGTGGCCTAATGCTTGGGATAAACCTCCTTCATAAGAAAGCATTCTTTTTTCACCCTTTCCCCTTCCTCCATTTTTTTTTCTTGTTAGTCATAAATGCTAAAATCCAAACCAAAGACATGCAAAGGTGTTTTGTAAATTGAAAAAATATGTCTGCGATTGTGCAAACTGTGTATACTCGGAGAGTTCTAAAAAATAATAAATAAGGTGTCAGGTATAGACAGGCTAATTGCATGAAAACAGAAGAATTAGAGAGTTTCCCATGTAGAAAATCTGCCATGAAATCACAGGTTTATCCACTTGAAATGTAGAACAAGTGCTGAAATAAAAATCCCTCTGAAATATTTAAATGGTAAGAACAAAGATGGACATACTGGCTCAGGCTTTGCCCACATTAACAAGGGCTGCTTTGAATGTTTCCGAAGCAAGACAAATCAGGTTGGTTACTGGAACGAACCAAAAAAGCCATAAATGGCCAAGCTCTGACAGAGCAAAAAAAAAAAAAAACGCCCCTGCAGCAATCCAGCACCTAATAACAGGGTACACGATGCAGGCGGACACAGCAGGAATTGAGAGGCTGCACCAAGTGACAAACACATACAGAAACATTGATATTAGGGATGCACCAATCTGGTCCTGATTATCTGTATTTGATATACTATATTCCACTGACATATACTAGTTTGGTTTAAACGGCATCTGTTTTTATTTCATTTACAGTAAGTTAAAGTTTGCAAGTGAAAAAGTAAATATTGGATCAGTACAACCATGTGTTAAGACCGTGTCTTAATATAGGTGTATTGTTATCTGCAAGGAATACAAATGTGGCAAGTTCAAAACAGGAAGAATTTCACAGTCACGGTGATATTAGATAAGGAGCAGAATGTGGAAGCTTGAAACCAACACCAGAGCAACTGGTGCTTGACATTACACTGGAATTTTAGCTGTGACATATTTTCAGAAATCTAGTCATCCTATTTCAGTAATCCTATTTCCGGGCTGGCCAAACCGTAAATTCATTAGGTACCGCACTGGGCAAATGGAAGATCCAGTGTGCATGGCTTTGGCTTTAAAATGGTAGCTAGCATAATGTAAGAACGGATAGTTCGCTAGTTCACTATATTAACACAGGCCCAATCATTTTATTTTGTCCAGTTTCATGTTACATGGTATTCTCCCAGTGCTGCATGTTCCTGACTTTGAAACAGCCGGAATAATTAATAAGAATAGTAACCTGTGTGGTGCGGCAGGCAGTCGATGTTGAATGAGGGGAAAAAAAAAAGTGCTGGTGACAGCGAGCCTCTGTATCCGCCAGGCAAATACAATACAAAATCATTAGCCAGCAAGTAATCTTCCTTTACAAGCAGCCTGGGCTACTAATTTGTCCACGTTTATGGTTACAGAACAAGTCGTTGACATTTATACCACTTTTATTTTATGGCACGAAATGCTCACTTACTTGCAAGGATATAATCCGTCTCTAATATTCTGACAGTTACATCTATATTGGGTGATTCGCATAGAAACCACAGCCTGTTTTATAAAGTCCACCTTTTTTTTTTTTTAAAGTAATTTGTCAATGAACTGCTCAGCTATTTCTGCACTGTGACTTCAATGTGCTAAGGGATCTGGCCAGGGATCAAAAACCTGTATTCCAAATTATACCCATTTCCTTTCAGACCGCTTTATATAGGTCTTGAAATGACAGATAGTTAATAGCTATGCAGAAATATGGATTTATTATTAATGGTGGGACCTGTAATGCTAACCGCAGTGTATGGCCAAGTTTATTTCATCTTAAACGGTTAAACTGACCATTTTCCATCTCTGCAATCATCTAGTCTGCGCTTGTGGTTCCGTCTCTGATCTGCAGGGTAAAGCTCCATCAAATCAATTATCAGAGCCAGGACACTGTTGGAGGCCAGGATCTCTCTGGCCAGCCCAGCTGCTTTTATACTTCGTTAAGGACCACAGAAAGTGAAAGCCAGCTTTCTCAAAGAGTATGGCTAGAATCGCTCGGTTTGCAGTTGGATAACTCACAAAAGAGACGATTCGATCTTTTCTATGACGATTCCTAGTCAAAAATGGGTCTTTTTAAATAGTATTTAAATTATTAAGAACATATTATTTTCTGTTTATTGCTGATGACTGAATATAAAAAAAAATAGGTAGGTTGTATGAAAATGCTTCTGAGATCTGTATTCTTGCATTTTAAATATGGAGTGATGAAGGCTTGGACATTTCATGAGCCATCTCAGAAGAAATGGGTGTAAACAAAAAGTAATAGAGGCATAGGGGTCATGTAAAGTGTAAGTACTGACATGTTATTGTCGTTTAATAAAAATACACTAATATAATATTAAATATTAAAATGCTATAAATGATCTCCAATGATAAAGGTCTCCTTTAATGAACTGACCTAAAGCGATAAAAAAACAGCCATGAGAGCCAATAAGAAGTGCACGGCACGTACCACCAAACTCCTGACTGTTCAAGGAACAAGCACCTGAATTTTTTTGCAATGCAAAAACAAACCAAATGAAAAATATCACTTAAAAAAAAAACCTTGGGTGTGGACTAGGTGTGTAAACGGCCTAGCTTTATCCACAAACCACAAAAATGTTAACATTATCAACTGAAGCTGCATTAATGGTCTCTTTTTTTCCTAATAAATGCATTTATTTATTTTCAAAATAGAAGATATTGTATCATTATAGTATTTTAATTAAAAATATTTTAGCTGCAGCATGTATTATTTGAGATATTTTGTATTTGTATCATCCCTGTTCTTAATGCATTCAACAACGTATTAATGCATCTGACATAAATTAAAAATAGAGATGCTGCTAGAAAATATTTCATAAATATAAAAATATCATTTTTTTACCTTGTGTTGAAGACATGGGATGTTAGATCAGGCAAGGCAGCATTGACGAACATAAATGGGTAAGAAGAAAAAAAACATACAATTACACAACCATGTATACAGCTTTTTTGTACCTACTATAGCACACATTCAAAAGATGTAAATAATGTCTTTTGAGACTGCCTAGCCTCGCCTCTATAATCTGACTTGAAAAATGTGCTGAAATCAGTCCTAATTAACGGCCTGTCTCCAGTATGGCTGTTGGTGTGTTGGACAAACAGGACGATAGTCCTCCACCATTCATGTGCCTTTGTCTCGTTGAGGAATGCCGTGTGAAGACGAGCCAGAAGATGACTAGCCCGAGGCGAGCCAACCCCCATTAAACTGGGTTAAAGCCCAGACAGTCCTTCAGTTCTTCATCCCACTGATGGCCTCTGGATCAGTCATGGTGTGTATAATCAAAGCCAATAGCAGTGGCAGGACATAAACAAATCGGTCCTGTTGAAGCCATGTTCCTATTGATTAATTGCTTACAGTTAGGAAAATGAGGACAACGGATTAAAACCCTGGACCATAGAGCTGATTAAGGTCAGCACTGGTGATCTATTTTCATCAGTACAAAGTGAAGGCCTAAAAAGAAGAATTGCCTATGCATCACTGGCTACAAGCCAGGTTTTTCGCTAATGGACACGGCCTTCAACTTCCCAGAATAACCGGACCAGCAGCGACCTCAACACACCACACAGCAAAAAAAAAAATAACAAAAAAAAAAACACAAACACCAAGCACAGCATACTAAGAATAGAAACCAGTTAAAAACAAAGAAGTCCCCGATGTTCTTTTCACACACGGGAGGACCAAAGATGGTTCTTACAAGAGCAACTAAAGCAAAAATAAATCACATCCAGTACAGAGCAAACACAATCAGTAAAAAAAAAATGACTAATATTAAAACTTATGTAAACAACACACATTGGTGTCCTTGAAGGTTTGTGGTTTGAAATTAAAATCCATGCAAACCAAATTGACCTGCTTTCCATTTGCTTTCCCCACAGAACAAACGCATTACTGCCTCTTTGTTAAACAAAATTCCTATTTTCTACCCAGACTGTTGATTTTGGACCAAAACAAATTCAAAATCTCCAGAATAGTTTATTAAGATGAATGGTGTTCTGACAGATTTTCATTTTTTATGACAAAACACAATATCCAATTAATGACTTACAATTCCTAAATAAAGCGCTTGGCTGATTCGTTTAGTTTGGTTGCAAAGAAGCGGTACGTCAAGCTTCATGACGTATGTAGGGAGGACACATTTGGTGTAAATCATGTCCTATAAATCACACATACACTGTGTGCAGAGAGAACTTGTACTATAACTGCAATAAAGAAATTAATTTTGGCAATTGCATGCAGGCAGTTAAAAAAAAGAGTGCTCTGAAATGAACCCTGCCCTGTCAGGATCTACATCATAAACACATAACAAACAATGAAGTCTATAGGTGCAAATATCAGAAGATGGAAACTGAGATCTAATGTAAATGGTTAGAAACTTCATTCATCTTCATTAATCGCTTCGGCCGGGTCACGGAGGATCGGGAACACTGGGAATGAGGCGGGAATCCGGCCGGATGGCATGCCAGAGCATCGGAGGAGTACCAGCATTAGCACAGGGCAAATAAATCAAACTTGTTTTTCTTTCAAGTCTGATAAGATTTTCTTTTCAGATTTGAAGGATAGTGTGAGAAGCACTCCGAGAGTAACTGGGGAATTCATAAATGCCTGTAAGGCTCATATGGAAGGGGCTTGTCAGTTCACATCCAGCTTCCAACAGCTGGAAATGCTTGTGCATGGTCTTAATAAATTCGCTCGCTCTTTCCAAACAAGACCCGGACAGGGAGTCGGCATTGCCCTTTACAACACCTGTCAGAATGCCTTGTTTTGCTCGCCAAGGCCAATCAGTTATGCCTTTTAAAAGACTGACCTCCTCCACTGAGGATTTCAGAAATCATTTTTATTCCAGGCTTCTTGTTTCCAGCCAGGCTCGTGCTGCAATATGCTGAACTGTCAGATTCAAAGCACCACATCAACAAGAGCTGTATGTGACAGAAAACTACATGTGCTTTACAAAAGTCCATCAAAATCCAGAAAATCATATTTTCACATGTCACGTGTCATGTCAGGCCATTGCTTTGTAATAGGATTGCATAACAGGGATGAATCTGAGCCTCATTTCTGTCTGGGTTCCAGCCCTGGGGCGATGATAAAACAGATGCTTCTTGTGATGTTTGGGTTCGAAATGCAATTACACTATTGCAGACATGCAACCCCCTACCCGGAGGAGACGGATATAATTCAAAGCAAGGGTTGAGGGATTTCTCCAAACTCATCTAAGGAGGCTAAACTCTTTATGTAGTTCACTGCAAGCAGTCATGCACTACATCAACTGAATGGATGCAGTTCAAAAACATTAGCTTTAATAGATTGTAAACCTACAATCACCTTACACTGTATTTTCTATGAATCCACTATGAATCTGTGATTTCACCAAGACAAAGTGATAGCACGAATCCAAATCACTGTCTCAAATGATTCCTTGGGTCCTAAGGCATGTGTGGTCTGACGTATTTCAGTACCAGGGTCACAACTTTTTTAATGGGCATTTAGATAAGCATTAGTTACTTAACTTAGGTACCCGTTTACTGTTACTCCACAGCCACAAGATACCAAATTGCTGCTTTGTAGAGTGAACATAGAGTAAGAAACTACCCACTGGGAAGCACCTTGTAGCAAAGCAAAAGTTAGATATCATTTTTGGAATAATCTTGTTTGAGAAATCTACTTTGTACAAGTTTTTATTAGTATTTCAACTTATGCAAATGAGACTTTTGTGAACATTTACAGCTTGCACTACTGTCTGTGTCTGGCCCTCTAAATAATAAGCAATCGGATCTAGTTAGCTTATTTACATATTTACATAGTGTGGGCAACATGATCGCTTAGAAATGCCAGATGTAGTGTGGGATATCAGACAGCTGTCGACATGGAACGGTCTATCGGTGAGAACCACATGACAAAAATAAAACTATTAGTTCCATTGTACCAGTTAATGTACCAGTTAATACTTGGTAGGTCCCCTATGGGATCTTGGAGGGAACGTTGCACAGTCCTCACGCTGATGTTTGCTGAGGCCCCAGCATTGGGTTCTGATGTTACGTGAGGCAGTGTTGCACACCTATTGCATTTACATTTACATTTATGGCATTTGGCAGACGAATGTTTAGTCATTAACTTGGAAAATCCAAAGCTAGCACTGGTAGGCCTGAATTCACACTACACGCAAGCTATGATACTGCTAGAATTTAACCATATACTACCTTCTTCAGAGGTAGAGGCTTTTGGAAGTTTGGATTTTCATGAATGAGCATTTCAAGGGTGTATGGTGACTACAAGAATTCCGGCAAAACCTCAAACTCATGACAGCAGTGTGGCCGTAAAAAGAATCTGGGTGAACGTGACCAGCGTCGGCTGGCGAGAACAATTTCAGGTGAATTGGCGTGTAACACTGCCTCACGTAACATCGGAATTCAATGCTGGGGCCTCGACAAACATCAGCGTGAGAACTGTGCAACGTTCCCTCCTAGATCCCGTGGGGGACCTACCAAGTATTAACTGCTGTACCAGTTTTTCTGCTACTTCAGTGTACAGCCAATGTAAAAGAAAAGGAACGAATAGGTTTGTTTTTTGTGTGTTGTTCTAACCGATTTATGAAAGGTATGCTGAGGTTGGAATCCAAGAACGGAAATGTAAAAGTATTGCTTTTGCTTAGAGTGACTGATCTTCAGTCCTTTTCTGAGCACTGACGTGAGTTTCCTCTGTGCTATTTCAACAGTTGTTTTTTTTCTCCACTGTAGTCAAATGGCAACAATAGCCAACCCCAATACAAGACGTTAATGAAAGCAGAAAACAGATCTGCTTTAGTTAATATCAGTACAAATGTATACGTTTCATGCAATATCCACAATTATCCACAGTAAGCTTCAAAAAGAGTTTTTCACTCAGAGATATAGTGCACAAATCTCCAGCACGTGTCCGCATAGTGGATCGGGTTACGCCGTGCAGATAATGACCATCTCCTTCTATTGCAATCCCTGGAGAATGTTCCCTGGGGGGAAAAATCCCAGATGATCCAAGTACATTAAATAAGCCTGAACTTGCAGTGATAATAACCACTGGCAAGCATTCACAATACAGGAAACACAATACTGTGAAAAGCCATGGGGTCCTGTGGCTTCTGAGGATATGCATTTCAAAAAGCGCTTTTCTACTATAAATCAGAATCGAGCTAAGAAAGACAAATTTCTCTCAGTGCCACGGATGCAACGCACAAGCCATCGAGAACGACACCGGATACTTTACCCTGAACGTGCCTAGATGGAAGGTTGGAGGTCAAGTGTGGAAAAGAGTACAGCAAACCACAAAAATGTAGAAATGATCCAAGAGCCATGCGTGCTTTGATTAAAAAGCAAGAGATTCAGAGACGCTGTTAAACACTGTTAAGTGCAGCAGAAACGTAATCAGGAATACCGTACTGGGAAAGTAATCAACACTGGACTGGTGTGCTATGCCTTTACCATCCTGAACAGAACAATCTGAAACGTTTTCAGCCTCTTTTACTACAGGAAATTGCTGTTTTAATCCGTGTGTAGTCACAGTTAGCGCTGTGGAACAATATCCGCGAAACAAGTTCCGTTCATCTTTTATGTAAGAATAGCTTTTTTTGGAATCTGTCCAGAAAAGACTTTACAGTGTTCAAGGAAAAGTTACACCTCTAACTGAAACCATGAGCTCACACTGGCAGCGACTTTTCACTGTATATCACCAAGTTGCTGTGTTGCTGATGCCTAGCTGTGGCTTGCAGCCAGCTTGTGAGCATTGCTAACATAGTTTTAAGTAAGTGGGCTACAAATGAAGTAACAGGAGCAAATCCAACAAAAAAAGGGACAGTACTGTGCAAAAGTCTTAGACACCCTATTTTTTATTACAAATGTTATAGTTGTTTAGATTCATGACTTCTACATTATTGAGTCAGTACAAAAATATTTGTCATTTCCAAACGTTACTTTTCCAACAAAAATGTTTGTATGTCAATAAAGACAGCAACATATTACATAACAGAGCACTTTTTCAGAAAAAAAAGAAGGCTGCTGGGTTTTACACGCAAAAAAAGAAGTAAGTGTGACAGTCAAAGTCTCCAGAAGAGCTGTGGAAGATTCTCCAAGACGCTCAGTAAAACT
>JAOUQY010000038.1:28400434-28411439 GCA_028566355.1 Doras micropoeus | reverse complement strand
TCAAATAAAAAAAAAAAACAATAAAGTTTATCTCTTTGAACATTAAATATCTTGTCTTTGTAGTGTATTTGATTGAACATGGGTTGAAAAGGATTTGCAAATCATTGTATTCTGTTTTTATTTATGTTTTACCCAACGTCCCAACTTCATTGGAATTGGGGTTGTACTTATACATGTTAATTAAAAAAAAACCAATACAATTACTCAGTTAATTCGCACTGTATTGACTGGTGCTATGCATTTGATATACTGTATACTGTTGGCAATGTAGGCAAAAACTGTCTCAACTTGGTCTTGTCTCCTCCGAAGGCTTGGTCTTGACTTTGTCTTGACCACCCCCAAATCCCAGAGTCTTCACTCAGACTTGACCCTTTGAGGTCTTGGTCTTGACTCAGTGGTTTCATCCCTATTACTACACAGGAAATTTGCTAGAGCTCTGTGTACTGTAGTAGTCTTTTATTACTATAAGAGAATACATATACTTAAAACACATGCAGACGCAATTTAAAAACTGAAGAGGCATAGATAGTAAACCATAGGTTTGAGAAGTAGCACAGAGACACAGCACCAAACAAAGGCAGAGAGAATGAGATGGTATGATAGGGTGTGCAGGGCTCTGACTTTAACAGCAGGTGGTGAAGGTAATAATGTGGTGTGGGAGAGGAGGGAGCTACGTATGTGCCCTGAATCATAAGATCAATCTGACACAGATTGTAGAGGCAACACCTAGGACGTTTCTCATTCTGTTTTTTAAATGTGTGAAATGGAGAAAGACAGAGAAAACAACAGAGTCCTGCTTTGCTAATAGTAAAAGAGTAAATCGTTAAATGATTAGAGATTGCACTAGAGTTGCACTTGGGATGAGGGACAATGTTGTTTTAGTTTCTTGTGAAGGTATCCAATCAGGTAGACTGCAGCATTAAACCCTGCTGAGGAAGCCATGCTGAATTGTTCCTACAACTGGTGACTTACAAATGACCCTCCTGGGAGCCATTCTGCTTCGAGAATTATGCTATATGAGAAAATAAGTACAGAAGTCTAATTCCTTAGACATAGGAGTTTGTTCATACAGCTTTTAAAAAAATCCAACATTGCATTTTAACATTATTTCTTATCGATTACGTGTGCATATTTATTTGTCTTAATTCAGAATTCATACTGTGTGACTATCCAGAATATGTGTAAATGAGGTATGTGTGTGTAGCTGTTATAACTCTGCTGTAGAGTCAGTAATTTATTTTTAGTGTACAGGCAGGAGTGTGGAGGCCAGTTTTACTGTCTGAATTCTAATGGGACAGAGCCATGCCCTGCATATTAACAAGATCTCTCTCTCTCTTTCTGTCTCTTTCTTGTTCTCTGTCTGCCTGCCTCTCTTTCTTCTTCTCTGCCTTTCTTTCTTTTTTCCTCTCTTTCTTCCTGCTGTGAGGTGACAACAATGGCAGGGGTAGTGACGGTGGGATTAGTCACTAGGGCACTGAAATACTGTGTTGTTGGTTGGATGATGAGGGTGTGATGGTGATATGACTATATATTTATACATATACGTATACTGTACATAAATATACTAAAATAAGGTCATGTCCAAAATGTCATGTTTCTTTCTTTAGAAATTGTAATACATCTACGATTGTCACTGAAGTACATTGCACCACCATAAAGTGTACTGAGTCACTACAATTTTTTATTTTTAACTTTACATTAAATTTTACACTTGCTGGAACTCCAGTGAAGGGATGGACAAGATTCTACCAAGATATTCCCACAGCTGTTGTTTTAATAATGGTGGTAATAATAAATGTGCTGTCTTTGACATTGCTCCAAAATCTTACATAGGTGTGCAGTTTGGTTACGATCTGTTGACCTTGATGGCCATAGCTTATGATTTACATCATTTTCATACTCACTAAACTAATTCAGTGAGCTCTTGTGCCCTGTGCATGTGGATGAGATCCAGCTGGGAGAGACTGACCACTCCTATCATGATATAAAAGCTTCATTAAAGATAAAGGATTAAGGAATAAAGATGATTGTTCAGAAGAAGTTTGTATTGATTTGCAGTGGTCATTCCCTCTGTGCAAGAACATTTGTCCTTATCTAGTTTGTAGGTCCATTATCTCAGGAGTGTTTTGCCTGACTGTGCACTGCCCATGCCACATTCCCAGGTACACCCACATTTATTTTGAAAGTCTTCTCATCTCATGAGCTGGACTTTTTATTTTTAACAGAGACTTGGCTTGGGTTCAAGTCCTCTTCTGGAATTCTCCGCTTCAAACTGTAACTTTGTTAGCTGCCCTAGAGCTACTGGACGAGGTGGTTGTGTGGCTGTGGTTTTTAAAATGTCAGGTCCTCCCAGTTGAGATGTTCACCAGTTTTGAAGTCTTAATGGACTTTTTCATTTTTTATCCCTGATTGTACCCACCACTGATGGAATTCATATTCTGGGAGGCAAAATCCATTTAACATAATATAGTCCATCAGAGGCCCCACACATTAAAATGGTCATACTCTGAATCTTGTTTTCCTTTATGGTTTTTAAATCAGCAACATTGAGCTCGAGGATGGTCTTCTTTCTGACCAAAGGCCAATTATTTTTAACATATTATTACCCTGTCAAATCATTGGTACAAGCACACCTAGTTGTCACTTTAACACTTTAACTTTTGCCCTTTAACTCTTCTACGGTTGCTCGCGCTGAGGAGCTACTTACCATTTTTAACTCCACATATCGGGATGTAGGTATCCATGAGATTTTAATAAATTGCTTATGTGCCTTTCAGGAAGCTGCCAAAATTGCTAGGCTAAAATATTTTACTGATATCAATATACAGTCACAAACCCAATTTTCTTAGCAAAATTAATTCTGTTCTCAACCCTCCAGTTGGTTTTCCCACTGAGTCCTCTAAAGCATCTGATGAATGTACTTTGAACATTTTAATCAGTTTGAGCCAATCTCCCTGTCATTTTTTCAGGCAGGTTTTATTTTGCATAAAGTCTCCTTTTACTACCATTAGATATGGGGTACCTCAAGGGTCAGTATTAGGGTTGGTACTCTTCTCATTATATCTGTTGCCTTTGGGTAGTATCACTAGGAATTACAATATCCTGTTTCACTTCTGTGCAGATGATTATCTACCACTGAGGCCTACTGATTTGTGCTAACTTAAGCGTATAATTGAGTGTCTGGGTGAGATTAAACTCTGGATGACAAATAACCTTCTCCAGTTAAATGAAAACAAATCTAAGCTTATGCTTTTTGGCCTTTGGAGACTTGTTACAAAAAAATCATGGTGTGTTGTCAGAATATATGAAACCCCAGGTCAAGGCCCTTAGTGTGATTTTCTGACTTTAAGTTTGACAGGCAAATAAATTCTGTCATTAAAAGCAGTTTCTACCAACTCAGGTAAATTGCTAAAATTAAATAATTTCTCACTCCTCCAGACTTGGAGAAGATTATATATTCCCTCATTTCATCTCGGTTGAATTACCCCAATGGACTTTACCTTGGTGTCAATAAAACTTTATTGGCTTGTTTACAGTTAGTGCAAAATGCAGCTGGAAGATTGCTAATATGCACTAAGAAAAGAGAGCATATCACTCCAGTTTTATCCTCCCACCACTGGCTCGCTGTTCATTACAGGGTCCAATTTAAACTTCTTTTATTTGTTTTTAAAGCTCTAAATGGACCTGCACCAACATATACCACTGAGTTACCAAAGCATCTTTCCTATTCCAGGTCTTTGAGGTCTTTAGATCAGTTGCTCTTGGCTGTTCCACGTTCTCGGCTGAAGCTCAAGGGTGACCGAGCCTTTGCAGTTGCAGCACTGAGACTCTGGAACAGTCTATCATTGGACATTGGATCTGCCCCCTCTGTTTCAGTTTTTAAAACAAGAATAAAAACTTATTTTTACTTTTTGTTGGTTTTTTTTATTCTCAAGGGATTGTCTGTAAAAAATTTGTACCAGAAGGCCAAATGGTAAAGGGAACATTTTACCTTGGAGTTTTGGAATGTTTGAGGAAGAAGGTTTGCGTGTGCGCCATCAGATCGCCTCTTCATAGATCCTCCGTGATGACAATGCACCAAGTCACACTTCACTGGCTGTCAGAGAATTTTTGGTTGATAATCCTTCCAGTTCCACCCAATAGCCCCGACTTGGATCCATGTAATTTCTTTTTGTTCCCCAAGATTAAAACACATCCCCATGCCCTATGAAGTGTGGGAATTTCATTCTCGCTACTTACCGGACAGACCTTGTATGTGTAAATATGCTTGATGAATATATTACTTACTTACTTAAAGAACTGTTCACTGAGGAAATAAGCAGTCTTTAACTGGATGAATGAACCTTTAATTCTTACAGCAGTAAATTCTCAGTAATGATTATGCATTTATACATTTAGCATTGGGAAATGCATACACAAAACCTGAGCAATGCTGTACTCAGGAGATGAAGGTGAAATATAGCCAATAACATTACAGAAATGTTTGGCATATGGTTACATTATTTAATCTAAGATTATGAGTCAGTCCTGACTCATAATCTTGGACTGTGATCCGAGTAGAATACCATAAACCCACACCTAGGTTTAAACCATGCTGTGGATTGATGAAGTATTTATGAAACCACATTCAAATCCCTATATAGAATTCCAGGTTGTTCTGTTTATACAATGCTGAACTACAGTGAAATGGCTTATTGTACCTTTTTAACATTTAGTTCATGGCCACTGTCAGGCAGACTCCCAAAACAGTAACTTTCAAATAAAATGAAATATTACCTTACTTCTTGCGTCAGCACTGTCTGTGTGACACACTTACAAGTAACTTACACTTACAACTTAAAGGAGACATATTATGAAAAATTATTAAAACTTTTTAAAGTTTTGTGCACACCCCGTCTCTGGTGTGCTTAACAAACCACATACTTTGAAACACGACACAGTCAGGTCTTTATACACTGCCTATTTCAGAAAACATGGGATTAAGTGTTCTGTTCAGAACACTACTGCATGCATATCTCCAGCCACAGCTTGAGAATCACATTTGCAAAGGGGTGACATTTGTTTTTATTTCTCCCGAGTCATGGACCTGTTTCAGCATTATGTTGAGGCTATAGAAAATGCACAGGAAATGCGCTGGTGTCGCTTGTACAGATCAACACATCAGTATATCAGATCCCAACCTCAGAGGACATTTTTGATGTCTTCTTTTGAAGTCCCAGCTGCAGTCAGCAAATATCTAACAATACAAGGTGAGCACAAAAACAGTCCTTGATTTCCAAGATATAGAATGTAACTTTATTGCAATATTCTTATACATTGGTGGCTACAGTTGCATCAACAAAAAAATTTTGGAGTTAATGTATCTGCTGTCAACATATTTATAAACATATTCCAATATGTTTTGATTTTATAACTATTTGAAATCAAGGAGTGTTTTTGTCCTCATCCTGTATATTGTACATGTTTAAATAATTGTGCTATGTCTTTCTTGGTCGTTTAGCACTAGCTAATGCTAACAGCTGTGATGTAATATTCTAGAGAGTTACTGCAGCCATAGCTGATGGTTACAAATGTGTGAGGACCTCTGACACAGTACATGTCAAAGTGACAAAGTTAATAACTAATCATTCAGAAATATCCTGTTGTAACCTTGATTCTCAGACTAATATGAGATAAAAAAACAAAACAAAAAAAAAACTACAGCCTTAAATTGAGGTGACTACTGCCCCAGACCATGATGCTACCACCACCATGCTTTACTGTAGGCAAGACACAGTTATCTTGGTACTCCTCACCAGGGCGGCGCTACATGCTGGCCACCATCTGAGCCAAACAAGTTTATCTTGGTCTTGTCAGATCACAGGAAATGGTGTCAGTAATCCATGCTCTTGGACTGCTTGTCTTCAGCAAACTGTTTGCAGGCTTCTTGTGTGTCATGATGCTGAACATGTGGACTCAACTGCTTTGGTCAACCCTGGCGAGGCCTGTTCTGAGTGGAACCTGTCCTGGAAAACCGCTGTATAACCTTGGCCACCATGCTGTGGAAAGCAACAATTCTATTTCACATCCTCAGAGAGTTCTTTGCCATGAGGTGCCATGTTGAATGTCCAGTGGCCAGTATGAGAGAGTCGTACCCAAAGCACCAAATTTAACAGCCTTGCTCCCCATTCACACCTGGAACCTTGTAACTCTAATGAGTCGCATGACACCAGGGAGGGACAATGACACAATTGGGCACAATTTGGACATGTTCACTGTGAGGTGTACTCACTTATGTTGCCAGCTATTTGGACATCAACGGGTGTGTTTTGAGTTATTTTCAGAAGACAGAAAATCTATACTGTTATACAAGCTGCACACTGAATACTTATAACTTCTCCATCACTACAATGAGTGCTGTAGAGTGCATTGGTTTGAATCCAGTCTGGTTGGGATCCTGAAGTTGTTTCTGGGAGAGAAAGAGAGACAGGTGATTGTAGACAGCAGGTTCAAGAATTTTGGAGAAGAAAGAAAGGAGGGATGCCAGTCTATAGTTGCTGATGTTGGTGCCATCAAGATTGGACTTTAGGATGGGCACCGCCCTAGCAATCTTGAATGAAAGTGGTACAATTCCTGATAAGGAGCTCTTGATGATTGAAGAGCTGAAGGTAGGAGCTCCTGAGAGATTGCCTGGAGCAGCATGGATGGGATCCAGGACATGTAGGAGTGCTGGATGTTAGCAGCTGAAGTACCTCCTTGGTTGAAAGAGGAGAGAAGCAGGTTAAACATTTAGGATAGGGGATGTGAGGGCATATGGTGGTCACAGAGGCAGGGAAAAAGGAGTGGCTGATCTTGTTGACCTTCTCCTCAAAGAAGTAAATAAAGTCCTCCATAGTAAGAGAGGTGGGTGAAAGAGGTGGGGGAGGGTTTAAGAGCAAAGAGAAGATACTGAAAAGCTTGCATGGATCTGCTTCTGATGCCTCCAGCTTCTCTCTGCAGACAACTCTGCAGCAGTTATTTCCTAAGAGAACATGGAAAGAAGAGATTGGTAGGAGTGAAGGTCACTCATGATTTCCTCCACAGCCTGTCAGCCATTCCTAGTTCTTGTTTGTTGTTACACAGGACTTCTCTCAGCCAAGGAGCTGGTGGCAAAGATCTTGTAGTTCTGGAAGAGAGAGAACATACTAGGTCAATGGGTGACAAGAGGGAAGTATCTGTAGCAGTATCCAGGGTGACAGAAGAAAGAGAGACAAGAGGTGGAAGAGCCATGGTGATAGCAGAGGCAAGGCATGAGGGAGAGATGGAGTGTAGGTTGCCACAGGTGGTGGTACATGTGGCAGTAGGGATGAAAGGGTGAGGAGGGAGAGAGAGGGAATGACAGAAAGTGGTGATCTGAGCAGTAGAGTGCTACCTTCAGATCCATCACTAAGGTGGGTCTGGTGAAGACAAAATCCAAGACATGGCCTAGTCTGTGTGTTGGAGGAGACTGGTTGAAGTTGAGGTCAAACAAGGAGAGCAGGGGAAGAAGACAGGATGACTGCAGCTTGTGTGATGGGACATTGAAGTCACCAAACAAAGAGTGGAGTCTCATCAACTGGGAAGAGACTGAGTGCCTAGCTCCTCAATAGTAACCTACAACACATGATGGATGGTAAAGAACAATATTGTGACGTTTAGTTGGGGAACATACTGTAACAGCATGATATTCAAAGGTGGAAACCAAAAGTGGCCCAACCCCTTCCAGGCCATTGTGTGGAGTGAGAGAATGAGAAGAGCAGCTAGAATAGCAGAGTTCTCAGGAGTGATCCATGTCTGTCAGGGTCAGAAAGTAGAGGGAATTCATCAATGCCAGGGCTGTGATGAAGTCTGCCTTCTGTACTGCAGATTGGCAATTCCAGAGTCCACCAGCCACCAGCCAGACAATGTATCAAAAGTGGAGGGTATACAGGTGAGATTGCAAGTATTATGTTTCCTGCAGTAATACTTGCATTGACAGTGGCTGTGGGAAGTGCAAATGTGAATTGAGAAGCATATGAAGGAGGGGCGGAAAAAATTAATAAATTTGAAGTACAAGAAACTGGTACTTAAACAAGATGAATGGCGATGGCTTCTATATTGACTGAAGAGTAGAAGTGGAAAACAAGGACAGACCTTCCCACCCCCTCATCAATTCACACTTCTCCAACCCAAAACCAAGGCACCTGGTCTTACTAATTAGAACCAGGCAGTAAACAAGACTAACAACCAAAACAGATACCAAACAAACTTCAGAACTAGCAGAGTCTAGCTAAAAGCTCTACAATCCAAAAGCAGTTCCAAGATAGAAGATGCAGCACAACTTAGACATTTAAGCCTTTCACCATCTGCAGTTCAAAATATACTGAAAAGTTTCAGAAATCTCTGTGTCAAGGCCAAGGAGAGAAGCTGCTGTTGAATATGCATGACCATGACCACCTGAGCTCTGGGGTGGCACTGTCTGAGAAACATGCTATTGTGAAGGACACAGCCACATGGGCTCGGGAGTGCTTTGGGAAATGAACCACTGCATCAAGAAATGAAACCTGAAACTGTATTATGCAATGAGAAAGCCATATATTAATTTTGTGCAGAAACGCTGTTAAGTTCTCTTGGCCCAAAGTCATCTGAGATGGACCGAAAGACAGCGGAAACATGTTCTGTGGTTAGATGAGTCCATGTTTCAGCTTGGTTTTGGGTTGTTGGTTTCAGTTTTTATTGCATTGTTCTAAAGTGTCCTAACTTTACTGGAAATGGGGTTTGTACATGATCAAATCATGTTGGATGTACAAAAACAAGTTGTGTTAATGTAACTCAATTTGCCCACGAAGGGCTTTGCGTGTACCCTGCTCAGGGGGTGCTAGAAAGAAGGGCAATGCAGACCTATGGGCACAAACCTTATTCTATATCAGACATAAGGGTAAGAGGAAGAGGAAGAGGAAGGAGACAAAGTATATAACTGCCAGCTCTAGCTATTGCAGTCATAAAAAAACTTATTAGCATTATTTGCATGTGAGATTAAGCTTTTTTTATGTTAACCAATTGAACATGCCTGCGTTTTCTAAATACAGTACATGAAGTTATCTAAGAACATGAAATTGAAGAAGATATTTCAAGTCTATGCAGTATCTTAACATGAAGTGCCAAATGCATTTATTACAGAGAAGGTGTAAGAACTTCTGTGATAGAGTTTATCATAATCGTTCTTTTGGTACAAAGCCCTCCCTGAAAAACTCTCAGTTGTAAATGGCTGTGTGTTTTATACTGTTACAGCATGGAAGAAAGCCACTCTAGATAAGAAAGTGTTGGGCTTCAAGACAGAAAGATTAAATCTCAGGAAATCTCTGGACAGCCATGCACTCTGTCAGAAATAATGGCCACTGAAAAGGCTAAGCCCTCAAGCACAGTCAAACACTTCGGGTGTTATACTGAAAATCATGTAATATGTCAGACTGATTGTAATACTGTCTGGTGGCCAAACAGTCTCCCTGGACCCTTGCTCAGTACTAAATGTGTGCTCTGGTCTATTTGTCCATTTGAAATGGCTTTTCTGTGGGCAGCAGGGCACACGGTAGGTACGTCAGCCGATGGACAAAAAGCTAAGAACGGAGAAGGTTGGGAGAAATATTTGCATTAGTCATAATGATTGATAATATTTTGGCAGCCATCAACAACATAATCTCTTTTTCCATAACCCAAGCCCATGACTGCTTCCACCCTGCAAAATATACACAAACCCACACTGAATCATATCTCATAAACATGGTCGAAATATGCTTTTTATTTTCAGTTCCTGTTTTGGTCACCACACAAATTCTGTGTATATCCATCTAGTTGCCTGTTTTGACCGCTTGTCTGATTCTGTTAGAAAACCAAATTGCTGAATACTCGCTAAAATGAACTGTAAATGACTTTGGCGCTATAAACATATAGTGTCTTTCAGACTGATAAACACGAGACTGTAAATGCAAATGGCAAATAAACAGAAAATTTGGTTTCCTTCTCATTTCTAAGTCAATGATGTGACATCAGTGAAGACTGGGTGGCAGGTTATTTTCAGATGGAAGCAATGACATGACAGTGGTGGTGTGCATGAGCATGGCCAATGTGAGGTTTTCCATGGTGAGGTCACCCTGCCTGGATACAGGTCAAGACCATGCTTAATAAAGAGATGAAAGACAGCCATGTGTTTGCTTTTAATTCCACTTTAAAACTAGAGGCAAACTCTTAGGGCCATGTGGATATGTACACATTTGCATGTCTATGAATTTGATTCAATTTTAGTTTCATAGAATTCTCATATCTCTTATATTTAATCTCTGCAACAGCTAGTCTTGTATGCCGTTATTTTACTGCCAAAAGTTGAGAGCACATTTTTTAAATGTGAGAGCCTGATTCATGCAGCACTCACATTTTCTGAGATTTTCTCTGCTTTCACTTATATTCACTTTGCTCTGATACAAAACTGCTCTCATGCTCTTCTTTCATTTTGTGCAGCGTGCATGCTCACCCAAACTCACCCGCGTGCTTGCAAATCTTTTTTATGCTCTCGCACTCGGATTTTCACAGCACCGACCCTGATATAAGTCGTCAGCCAATCAGAAAGAAGTATCGGAGTTTGACCATTGAAATTGTTCCTGCTGCTTAACACATCCTCTACTGTCTCTACTGTCTGCAAACTTAAATATGCCATTTTATCACAGTTTAGAGAATAATATCAAATTTAACATATAGCAAAAATAAAACACGTGTTCTAATTAGAGGGTGTATTGACATTCTTCCCCTAGATATAAATATAAAGAAATATAGATTTAGTTTGTTATACCATACATACCCCTGGGGAGATTAAATATGGCCCTGGGTAATGTGATTAATTACTTAAATGTATAGATTTAGTTTGTTATTTCTTGCAATAAGTTAAACTCAGTAAATAAATACAGGGGTTAGACAATAAAACTGAAACACCTGTCATTTTAGACCACAATAATTTATTAGTATGGTGTAGGGCCTC
>JAOUQY010000038.1:27943767-27966099 GCA_028566355.1 Doras micropoeus | reverse complement strand
TAGACAGTCCGGAGATTTTTTTCCTGATGAGGTGACGGTCAGCAGAGGAAGTTTTGCAAAACAAAGATAGAAGCGTTGGAGAAATAAATCGGAAATGCGGCACCCACATTGCATTGTTCGAAATACCGGGAATAGTACACGAGTCCACGAGTCCACACACACCTTTGCATTCAGGTAAGTTAGATAATGTTCACTGAAGTACCAGAAAAACTGGTATACCAGTTAATACTTGGTAGGTCCCCCATGGGATCTTCGAAGGAACGTTGCACAGTCCTCATGCTGATGTTTGTTGAGGCCCCAGCACTGAATTCCGAAGCACTGAATTGAGGCAGTGTTTCACGCCATTGAATCGTGAAATGATTCTTGCCAGCCGACGCTGGTCACGTTCACATTTACGGCCACGCTGCTGTCATAAGTTTGAGGTTTTGCCGGAATTCTTGTCGTCACGGTACACCCTTGAAACGCTCATACGTGAAAACCCAAACTTTGCTACTGCCTCCGAAACGCTATGACCCGTCTCACGAGCTCCAACTATTAAACCTCTTTGAAGATCGCAAAACCGTTATAAGTTGCCATTCATACGGCAGAAACAGCTCTAGAAGCTTCCACAGATCTCTGTCGCTTTATATACACGCTGGCGGACGCAGCTAATGATGCACACAGGTGGAGTTGCTATGTATTTTACCAGTTTTTCTGGTCCTTCAGTGTAGACTATAATACAAACATCAGTTTGCCAGGTGCATGCAACATTTCTGTAGTGTAGGTCAGTCTGTCTGCGTGACGGTCCCATTTTGCTGCAATAAAAATGACTGAAGTGAAATGAACAGACTGACAACTTTTATCTTCTTCCATAAAACAGATGCTGACAGGCTTTTCCTCTGGGGACATAATTTGCAGTTGAAAAAAGTAATAAATTGCAACATATATTATCGCATATCGCAAAATGTTTAAAATCTCAATAATATCATATTGTGACTTAGGTCTCATCATAATATTGTACGGCTATTCCCACCCCTAATTTGCATATATTACACTTTATCATATGGAATTTGTAATTTATATAAAAAATTCTGCATTACAATTACAAAAAAAAAATAATAAACATACTAATGAAATGTGCTTTTATTCCCTGTGTTACAAAGCATAAATAATACAGGTGATCAGAGAAGTAGGAAACAGAAGGCAGGTCTGGAGAGAGGTGATGTTTGTGTGTTTGTGTCATC
Source organism: Doras micropoeus (assembly GCA_028566355.1). Classification (NCBI taxonomy): domain Eukaryota; kingdom Metazoa; phylum Chordata; class Actinopteri; order Siluriformes; family Doradidae; genus Doras; species Doras micropoeus. The sequence continues at coordinate 27,964,876 of JAOUQY010000038.1, read as the reverse complement.
CATGTGGATTCAGCATCCCTTAAATCAGCCATGGAGCGAATATGAACCAGTGAAAAGTACAGTGCAGAATGCAGCTTAGCCGAAAGCCTTTCAGGAAAATCAGATGAATACAGACTCGGTTGCATCCTCCCGCAGTAAAGGCGCGCCAGAGATTCATGCGTATAGGAGGCTGTTAGTAATACAGTAATAATAAAGTAACACAGGGGCATGTGGATCACAGTAGACAAGAGTTGAGTAACAGAAGCATGCTCAGAGCGGGTGGACCGATGCGAATGAACACACTACCTTCGTGGCATATGATCTCTTGAACGCCAATGCATGAGGAACATAAACAGACTTGTAGGGGGGATAAAAAGAAAAACACAAACAATGTAAAAAAAATGAAACAAGTGGTACAATCGAAAGGGTTAATATTTAGTTAGAATTTAAACAATGCCAACACACACACACACACTAAAAAAAACACATATACCCATGCTATAGTACATCATGTCATGAAGATGAATGGAAATGTACACAAACTGGTGTATATTCCTAAGCAGAGGTGCCAACATCTACCCCCAGGTCAGAGCATTTGCAATTTTTGAAGACTTTTCAGCTGCCTTTCATTAAAGCAGCAGTCAAATTTAGTGATGAGGACGGGGAATAGGAAAGACCAGCATTTGCTTGATTCTTGGTCTTGTGATCCAATAGAAACCAAGTCAAAGTGAATCTTTCTTTTTATGGTTTTTTTTAGAGAAACATCTAAAAAAAAAAAAAAAACTCTTTCAAAGATGTATGCTACAATTTCTGGGGTTAAATTCTGCACGCTTGAATTGAAATTTAATCCCAGACACAAGTGTTATAATTTGTCTCGCAGAACAAAACACTCCAGAATTTTACAGCAGGGCTTGCAAACGATTGTGTGCAGATGCTTAATTGTGGCACTTCGTACATTTCGTGTACAATAAAAACTAAATTATGACTCTTAGCTCTATCACAGGTAGCAATCACAACACTAAGACTCCAGGAAGCCTCATTCAGCATCTAAACAACTCTCATTATATTAAGTTTTGCTTATTAATCTAGCATATCCTCTTATAAAAACTGCTAGATCATAAACTGCTACAGAAAATCAATCTAACGTCCTGGGTTGCTTGACAATCACGTTAGCATTTAAGGTAATGGATTTCTAATTTTGTTGCAGTCAACAGTGACAGAAATCCATTAGCTTCAAATACAGTTACTGCTTCCTGCTTCTATAGTTTCTGCCATATCTTTCTTTCTTTTCATTACTGGCATCTCTTTGATCCTCCTTGTGTTCCCTTTCTCATTTGTGTTTGCCTGGCACCTTTCATTCCTCTCCCTTTATTGCATTGCCTTTCATTTTCCTGCTCTTTCTACTTTTTCTGCTTCCTCACATGTTTGTACAAGTCAGACACTAGCTCAAACAAGTCCACCAAAGGCAAACTACTTAAATCAGTGTGAGAAAAACAAGCCTTATAATTAATAAGTGACTTACATCCACCTTGGACTTCTGAGAAGATCTTTCCAGAACATCATCACAGGACAGATCTGAGTCCTCGGAAAAGCTCAGGTGTCTTCTCAAATGCAAATCTAACACAAGAAGAAACAGAAGTGCATGATGGTATTGAAAAATATAAAGTCTTGGAGGTTTGGTGTAACCTTACACAAAAACTTCTAAACCACTCACCTGAGGACCCTGCTACAGGAGATCCTTTCTTCTTTCCTGAGTCCACTGTTGTCGAGCTAGAGGGTGTGCTCGGAGAAGACTTGCCATCTTTCTTTTTCTTGTCTTTCTTGTAGCCGGAAAATACAGCTTTCCACAAGGACTTGTGCTTGGGTGGGGTCTCTTCAGTACCAGAGTGTCTATTTTCATTTTTTGCCTTCTTCTCTTTCTTGTTCTTCCGGGGAGAGAAAAGGGAGCTACGTTTTTTACTCTTGCCTCCTGTGGAACTCTCGGACGAGGTGACAGAACTGTCTGCGCTCTTATTTAAAGGTGGGGTAATGAATCGCTCAGGAAGCACCTCTACTTGTTTTTTGCTCTCCAAGGCCTTCACAGCTGAAGACTTTGGAGAACTTGGACGCTTCTTGTTTTTAACAGCTACATCCGAAACGTTCCAGGCCACTTTGGCAACAGCCCCCTTACTTGTTTCAGCCTCTTTCATTTTATTAATCTGTTTGGCCATGGCATCTTTAAGAGCCTGACTCTTCACAGATTTCTCCCGCTCCCTCATTCGCTCTTCAGCAATCTCCTTGGCTTCAGGAGAAAACTGCTGGGAACCTTTCACTGATCTGGAAACAAGACCTCCATGGATGTTGGGTTTTCCATTCTCCATAGCTAATGCGAGGTAGAGGGGAGGCTTGTCTCTGTTCGCTCTGCTGGTGGGTGGGGTGTAAAACCTATCCTGCATGCTGGTGTCAGGGGTACGATCGTCATACGTGTCCTCCACATCATCAGCAAATGGAATCTCATCTACACACTCTGCGAAGGATTTCCTTACTTCTTCTTGGCGTGGTTTATTGGGCTCCTTTATCCTCATCACCACTGGAGGGTTGGTTCTGGGAGCAGCTACTGGAACAGTCTCAAATTTGTCCTGATTTGGACCAGTAGGAGACTTAGCTTTGGCAGGCACCTTTTCCAATTCAGGTTCAGCTGTGGGTGCAGACAGCTTCTCCCAAGACACTTGAGGCTTTTTCTTTGTGAGAGTTGCTGGCTCCTCATTTGGTGGAGGTGGTGGAGGACTGGAAGGAGGCGTGAGCATGGTAGAGTCAGAGTTGTTAATGCTGTCACAGGTAGGTGTCTGACTAGTCGTGTTGCTATCGTTCAAGCCCAGACCCGAGCTACTGCTCAGATCCTTCCTCTCTGAGCTACTGCTTTTGGGTTCTACAGGAGAGATTACCTGACCCTCAACAGTAATATTGAGTCTATGGATGACCGTGCGGCCTGTGAATGCTGGCTTCTCCGATATGGCCTCTGATATCTGGGGTTTAGACAAGACAGGATCTGCGGTAGGGGTTTTAATAATGCTCTTCTCTATAGCTTTGCTCCTATCCAGTGGGATGAGCCCTAAACTCCTCCGAATCTCAGCGCTCTTCAGCCAGAACTCTTCAATGATGTCAGTCTTCTTGACTGGCGTCTCCACTGTCGAATCCTTCGCATTCAGAGATTCGGTAGTTGTCCTCTCTGAGGCAGGTTTTGTCAGAGGAGTGGAAGTAACAGCAGGGACTGGTTGAGTCCTCACAGGAGAGCCTGACAAGAGAGGTGTAGAGGGCTCCTGGCACGGTAGGGGCTGAGCACAGATTGGGGATAAGGGGTTGGCTGAAGGTGAACAGGCACAAGACTCGACCTGGACAGGAGATTTGGGGGTGACCGTATCTGGTAAAGGGGCTGGCTGGGAGCGGATAGGAGATGCCAATGGAACAGGAGTAGCTGGTGTCTTAACCTCAGGTGATGGTGGGACCTCTGTTTTGGCATTATCAGGCAAAAAGGGCTCAGGAAAAAAGCGTGTGCCGGGAGATTTAATCAGCACTGGAGTCAAATTTTCTTTGATCTGGAGGTAAAAATGTAGATGAACCAAGTGAAACATGGGGCAGTTTTGAAAACTAAGATGAAGACAAAACACAGCTAAATAATGGTACCTCTTCAGCAGGTGTACTTGGCTTTGGGATTGGAGTGAGAATAACATCTACGATGATTTCCTTTGGACTAACAGACACCAGTTCTTTATGCTCTGAAAGAATAAAGCACATAGAGATTTGGGTGTCTTTTTCCTTAGGAGTTAATACGATACAGAATATAATTGTTAATATTAATGTACTACAAACAAGTAAAATAGCACACTTCCAAGTTTACACCAAATCGTACCAATTTTGGAAACTGGCTCTAGGCTTTCTGGCTTCCCAGTGTCTACTGGAAGGGGCTCAAAATCGTCAACTTGTTGCGAGCGAGCTTCAGCTTCTGCATCTGAAGGAATGTCCTCTGTGCACAGAAAACATGTATCTGCTGTCATTCTCAGTGTACATGCATTATATCACACATAGGCAAAGCAAACACAGATCATCATTGTGACAAACCTTCATCCTGCTCAGTGCCAGGCTCAATGTCTGGGCTTCCTGCTTCAGCCTCAGGCTCTTCCTCATCTTCTACACAGGGCTCTGTGCCAGAGAGGGGGGGAACAAACAGAGGAATAAAATTATGAGTTAGACAAGTGTAAAACAGCCACCAGCTCAAAGGCCTGCCTGGATGAAACATCAGTGTAACCTTTATATACGTAGGTGGTAATTTAAATGTAATGGAAATAATAAAACCAGTAGGCATGCACAACACAACATTAAAATCAAATACATGTAAAAAAATAAAAATGAAACAAATAATTATGTTCTGTGTAATGTCACCCATGCCACAATGATTAATGCTTAGCTTTTGCACATGCTGATATCCATTTACACATATAGGCAAATGGATAAGGCTCGGTTTCAGCAGCTATGGAGCAGATGTTCATGAAAACTGAACTCCCACCCCAAATCAAATCAAATGAATGAATAAAAAAATGTGGTTACCAATATGAGAATGACAGTATCCAGAAAATGGCCAGTTTGTAGAGATTAAAATGAGTATCAGAGTATACAAGCTGTACAAATACTGACTGCTTGACTTGTTTTTAAAGAAAATTAAGACCTTTAAGGTCCATCGTCAAAAGTACTTTTTTGAACTTTGTGCTAATTGACAAACCCCACTACAACAGTTAATAGTGTCAATATTTAGGACAGTAAGCAGCCGAGGATAGATATTATACAGCAGGCTTCCTGGTTAAAAAAAAGGACTCTTACAAATGGCTTCTGCATGCAGAGTTAAATGTGAGCTTCGCCATGCAGCCGGTGTATTCCACCTGGGTGTGAATACATCTGTGTCACATGCTGTGCTCTGCTGCGTGTGTGTATACAGAGAGGTATAGAGGGAGAGCTGCTGCTTTGGTTTTGGCACTACCTCCAGACATGGAGTCCAACCAAGCCCGGACAGCCTCGTGCCGCACTGATTTGTGGGAGGGGACTAAAACAATGAAATGAAAAGATACATGAAAAAAAACAACATATGAACAACACAAGAAACGAATGGTAAAACTGGGACATGGAGAAGAATGGCGCCTATTCTGGATGGAAGATCAGGGAGGATGATGGATACAAAGCAAATCAACAAAACTATGACACCCACATAATGACAACAAAAAAGTCTGGAAAAAAAACCCCAACAACATGAAGTAAGATGTATACAGAACCCATTGCTCAGGAAATGGAATATGAAGTGGTATGGATGACATGAAGTACAGAAAATGGCACATTCTTTCTTAAACACACACAGACGATTACGCCCCCTGAGCGAATCGCAGCAGCCAGGCAGTCCTCCAGACTGGGTTACCTGTGCAGGAGACAGGCTGGGTGTTCTGCGTGAGCAGTGAAGGAAGAGAGCCTGAATCTGAGCACTCCTCCTTTTCTCCTTCCATCCGGGAGAGCACGGGGTCCACCGGCTGCAGGGTTTGTTGAATTCGCAGGTTCCTGGCTGTTAGGTGCCATGATTTGAAATTTCATATGGGATATGGGAAGTGTGATAATGAAAACAGGAGGAGCAGAAAGTCACCAAGGACACCGGGAGAAAATCACGTCCAACATAAGTAGTAACAAAAGCAGGATCAGGAGGGATAGATGGAAACAGTGAAGAGAGAAAGAGAAAAGGAAGACAAGACTTTAGAGAACAGTTTAGTAAATAATACAGCTTCAGAAATAGTACAAGCATGCATTAATGCCCAAGGCTCCACACTAACACTAAGGGATACTACAATCAAAATACTGCACAGGATGAGGTTAAATGTTTTGGCTTGTTTTCAGGATTAGAAAGTTTGTTGCTAACAAAGACTCAACGGTGACAACAGTTAGTGATTAGCTCATGGTTATAAATAAGGCCCATTATTTTTAATAAGTGTTTATGTTTTGCTTCACATTATCACTATACTTTTCACTTCTGACTAGATACCCGATTAGATACCTGTTGCAACTTAGCAAAATAAATGAACGCTTTTGTATCCAGTTGTCTTTTCACTATGTGCTATGTGCTGACTAGATTCTTTAGCTAACATTCTGTTAATGTAGCTGGTGACTCGGCTTTACATTTACATTTACGTTTATGGCATTTGGCAGACACCCTTATCCAGAGTGACTTACATTTACCTCATTTATACACCTGAGCAGTTGAGGGTTAAGGGCCTTGCTCAGGGGCCCAACAGTGGCAGCCTGGTGGTGCTGGGGCTTGAACCCCCAACCTTCTATTCAGTAACCCAACACCTTACCCGCTCTACTACATGTAGGCTAGTAATGATTACTTAGATCATAACAGTTGGTATCAAAAGCATTCCAGTACAGACAAAGAAGCAACCTGCATCATATGTTAGAGCAACTTGAAATATGAAAGCATTGCAGGCAGACAGTATTAAACTGCGATATCATGAAAGGTACTGAATATAGGGTATAGTAAAGATAATCCAAAAGTAGCTGATGGTGGAATTTCTGACACAAAGTTTCAGGAGGGTTGTAAAAAAAGGTTAGTCTGGAGCCTTGTTATATGCAGACTAACGTTTAGACAAATCAAACAAAGGGTAGCACACTCGGTCAAACTCCGTTCAAACTTCATAGATAAAATAATAATGTTATACTGAAATTATTTCGGGACATTAGTATGACCAAAAAAAGGACTATCTGGACCTGGGCATTGCAGGCATGCTTAAATAAAATACTGAACAGTTAGACAATAAAATCAGCAGTTTGCTGATGGCATTCCTTGGTTAAACAGAGCTCATGTTAAAAGCTGAATGGAAAGACCTTTTGTTCTTGTGTTTTTTTTGTTTTTTTTTACAGATTCTTTAATGAAAAATGTCCTCGTTTTACTCTTATATTCTTACCATATTTGGAGAACATGCTGTCAGTATTCAAGAGAAAAAACACTTAAAACCACGATCAGTTTTAACGACAAAACCCAAGGAACCAACAGAAGCAGGTTACAAGTCGGGTTTTCTCCAGGCAGTGATTGTTACCGGTGTGTGTGTATATATATATATGTGTGTGTGTGTGTGTGGTCAAACACATCCACAGGCAGGTATACCTTTAAATGTACCTGTATCCTCTTCATCTTTCAGGTTCTCCAGCCATACACCTGACTGGAGCTCCCTTTCCCAAGGGTAATACTCCCCCTCTGCTAGCCCACACAGTAACCCCATCACACATACGCACGATCACGCACACAGTGGTAGGATAGACAGGTGAACCAGACACACATGGACGAGGTAAGAAAACATTCACCCACACAAACACAGACACAGAGGATTAAGAGGAAGAGGAGAGAGGGGTAAGTGGTGTTTCCACAGTACAGGGTAACAGACACTATGACAGACAGTATGGTCAGACACTTAGCTTCCCTTTTATTACACTTTCATGGCAACTTGATGATATTTGGTTTAACGATCAATAAACTAAACACACTGAGAAATCTCCAGATATCTAATAGAAGGTTTGTAATGAAAAGCTGCCATGAGGATGGATCTGTAGAACAAGCTGCATCTACATGAAATGCTACAAATATAATATTTAGATAATGGAATAAAATAGACTATAATTATTATATATACACTATATATTTGTGTGGTGGTCTGGGAAAGTCCTTCATGAGGTCAAACACTGGTTTTGTTTTCTGCTGTACACTATGAGGTGAAATATTTGTGGATTTGTGAATTTGTGGATGCCTGACAGAGCACAAAGTGAAGTCCATGAAGACAGGGTTTGGCAAAGTTAGAGCTGAAGAACTCAAATGAAAAACCCCAGTGAACACTGGAACACTGACTGCACCCCAGGCCTCCTCACCCAACATCAGTGCCTGATCTCACTAATGCTCTTGTGGCTGAAGGAGCATAAATTATAAGCTAAAGAGATTATGACTGCTGTAACTATCCAGCACCTCGAACAAAGACTGTACGAGAACAAAAAATACAGACGGACTGTTCATCTTTGCAGACAGATGGCCAAAAGCAAGGTTACAAAGTAGCCTAAATAAAAACATTTCTAAGTTATTTGGTAAAAATATATTTATGCTTTCTTAAGATAGAAATGTGAGACTGCTTTAGTATTAGCAGAAACAGACCTAACCTGATTTTGGACCAAACCTGATTGTTTTGTCTGTTTTACAGAATTTATTAGCCAAAGCGACATCCGACAGCTTTTCTCAGACCACCACAGATTCACGAATGCTCATGATTACATTCTGCCAAAACGAACTATTTTATGGATACACAATAACAATATTAGCTAAACTATTACAACGACCAGGACATACATAGAATGGGAATATGAAATGAACAGAGAAATGAGAGAAGATTTAACACACAAACAACACAATCTCACCACGAGTCTTGATTTTTCCTCAGTCATGCCCCTTGTATATTTCAGTAGGATTTTTCTTTCTTACATTTAACTGCTTTGATGTGGTCTTGTGAAATGAACCAGCATTTGCTCATTTGTTCACATAACCAGTATACTGTTCTAGGCCTAATTCATAATACATAAACAATAAGGAATTACCATCACTTGATTCTTCCTCTTCTTCCTCCTCCTCCTCTTCTTCTTCTTCTTCCTCCTCCTCATCCTCTTCCTCATCTCCATCCTCTTCTTCGTCCTCGTCCTCCATTTCTCCATCCTTCCTGCTTGCCCCAGCTTCGCTACTGGCCTTGAGTTTTGCATGGAGCTCCACGGCCTCCTTCCACGGCACTCCCCCGAGGTCAGACGTCGCCGGTGGCTCCAGCTCCTCGCCCTCTTCCTCCATGTCAGACTCCGAGCTACTGCAGGGAGAGAAGAGTGTGTGTAATCTTTAGACTGCTACTGTAATACAGTACCTGGCATATTTGCTTCTGCTATAAATAAAAATACATTTGTGCTCATCGTTGCATGCATTTATTCATCCTGGACCTGTATAATAATCTTAAAAAATCTTTTTTTTTTTATCTAAGCACATTTGTATGAAGTGCGTGTTACATTTAGTTAAGCAAACTTTTATTTATTTATTTTTTTAATCAAGCATGTGTATGATGAATAAAAGCATGGCATCTCTGCACTATGGGGCCAATAAGAGGAATATAAATAATATATCCGCCCCTTAACTACAAATGTATATAAATAATTACATAATTAATAACAATTATGCAGAAAACCTCTAACTTAACTGTTAATATTTACTGTTAACTACCAAAACACAGACTAAACAAAAACAGATATTATTAAGAGCAATACATATATGCAGCTATTATTATCTATTTTGTAAAAAAAAAATAATAATAATAATAAATAATTAAAAAAAAGCTGTTCACTAGCTTCCTGAAACTATAAAAAAAAAAAAAAAGACCAGAAGCCTTTTGCACTTACCTGGAGCCCTCGTCCAGTTCCGTGCCTTTATCCAGCACGCTGCTGAGGTTGTGCTCGGCCAGTGTCTCCTCAGGCACCTCCTCTAGCTCCTCCTCTCGCTGCATGGACAGCCGGTAGTTCTCCAGCTCAATGCGCTCAGGAGTTCCTTTAAGGCGTTTTGCCACACTGGGCTCAGCCACACCATTCACCTCGGGAGCTGAAGGGGACAGCGAGGGAGAAGAAGTGATGCAGTTTAATTTGGACATAAGACACAGAAGGGATTGGGGACTCTGGAGATTAAGGTTCTGTGCACATCTACCTCCAGTTTTCATATACAAGGCAGGTTTAACTTTATGTTTTTTGTCCAGATATTGTGAGATAGTACATCTAGATCAGCTCATGTCTACCCTGGATGGAAAGACTCTGCAGTACCACCCATTTGAGTAATGAAATTTAAGAAACATTTTTGTTTGAATATTCTGGTAGAGTTGACATTATTTTTATCCTGATAAAATCTTTACACATCGGCATTTGTTTTCTAAATGTTGAAAGCATTTACCTAAGGATTCCACCGAACAGAAAAAGACACAAAAACACAAGCCCATTGTTTAAAAATGCATCGCATGTGATTTATTAGCCTACACCATATAACAGCATATACTAATAATATTATAAAATATCTTACATATTTGATAAATACAAGATATCAGCTACCTTGCCTTTTTCCCATCCTACAAAGCAATGTTTCATGATTAACGGATCAGTAGCTAAACTAGAATTTCTCTCTCTTTTAATTTTTTTTTTTAATTAATTAATTAATTTATTTATTTTTTAATCAAGCATGTGTATGATGAATATAAGCATGGCATCTCTGCACTATGGGGCCAGTAATAGGAATATAAATAATATATCCGCCCCTTAACTACAAATGTATATAAATAATTACATAATTAATAATAATTATGTAGAAAACATCTTGGAAAAAAAATAAAAGAGCAAGGTGAATGCGCAGGTGAAAGAGCGTGGTTCGGTGCAGCATGATCAGAATCTCACACAGTGAACGCAATGAACGTATTTCGTTTAAACTTAAAGCCTATAGATATTTGAAAGCAATAGTTTGAATGTTACTACGCTGGATCTATGTGACCTGAGATTAACAGACTACAACCTTTCGAAATGTACGAACCAATATTATATGCCTGATATTATGCCTAATGTGCAGTGCATAAAGAACACTTACTTCATATATAGGTCAAATATTCTATTCATATAAGTGAATAATATGTTTTATAGTTGTTTTTTTTGTGTGTGTTTCCAAGTAAATTTCGAGTCCTACAAAAGATGGAAAAAGAAAACTATGGGGAAAGAATGCAGGAAGGGATTAGAAATGTGTGCAGACAGCAAGACAGAGACCAGAAAATGCATGACAGGCTGTGGTTACGGGTGAAAAGCACGCAGGGATGCAGCCTCTAGCTTGGCAATCAGCTGCTCTGATAGGACTGGGGAAAGGTAAAGCTTACAGAGCGATTCAATCACACACACCGCATACATACAAGCACATCATCACACAGCTTCAGTAATAGTTAATAGTAACAGGTACAGAACCACAGGCACTAACCAGGCAGGCAGTGTAGAGAAAGATGCTTAAAGAAGAGGTCTAAAACAGGCAGCAACTAAATAATACTTATAGAAAACATTTGCTGCATATTTAAAGTGCATACAGAAACCATGCATGTAAAAATAACGCTAGTCAAAAGCCATAACGGATATTTTCATTCATTTTTTATTCGTTTAATCTATCCGACTATTCTAATGTGATCACTCATGTGCTATATATCCTTAATTTTAAAACATTATTAACACCCTATTAATGTAAATATATAGTGCAACTTAAAATATAGCATGAACTTTGTGTTCAAACGAAAGCTGTGCCTTCGGAATGACTTCTGTAGCATAACGTTTTGCGGCTCATCCAGAGGCTTGGGGTTAAAGGTAAAGAAGGGTGCATGCTAGAAGATATTGAGCAGCAGGTTGAGAGTGAGGCAGGAGAACAGGTAGAGGCAATAAGTGAAGAGGAAGACTAAGGGACAGTGTGCCATCTGATGGCCAGTCCAGGACATGGAGCGGCGCAGCGAGTGCATTGAGCCCCCCACCCTGGGAAAGTGGCGCAGGACAGCAGCAAGAGAGGAAAGGCGGGTACCTGAGGGCCCACGCTCCACCGGACATGGAGCCCCAGGAGCGTCCACGCTAGCTGCAGGTATCAATGGTGCCTGGGATTCCTGAGGGAACAGAGAGATAAAATAACACTCAGCTGAATTTACTTTGAAATGAAAACAGATACTGAGTATATAATGATTCATTCAAACAGTAATTCAAGAAGCCGTTTATTCAAGCAGTGATGTAAAGCTTTGACATACAAAGTAATGAGGCACAACACATTGAATTGTACTCCTGACAATCCTTAACGGGAAATTTTATTTGCCATCAAGAGTGCCAGGGTGGCACAGTAGCCAGCGTTGCTTCCGCACAGCTCTGCAAAGTTCAGTCCTAAACTCGGGTTACCCCCGTTTCCTTTGGGTTCTATGGTTTCTGCCTGCTCCCAAAAACACACTAGGGGTGAAATAACTACCCTAAGGTGTGAATGAGTGTATGCAAATTCCCCTTTAATTGACTGGTGCTCCATTCAATATTCAGATGGGGGATAAATTAACGGAAAAAACAGCTTAAAGTGAGTTAGTAAGGTATTGGGCTGGCACGATCCACCAGAACAGCTTCAGTGTGTCTTAGCATGGATTCACATCCTAAAGAGTTTCAATCAGCTGCTGTTTTGATGATGGTGGTGGAGATCTAACACCTGGATCCAAAATCTCACATAAGAATTCAACCGGGTTGTCTTGATGAGAATGAAGGCCAAAGTATATGATTTGCCCTGTGCATGGGTAAAAGGATGGATAGAAATGTAGGATAAAATTGATAAATCAGAAGAATGTTGTATTGATGCGCAGTGGCGCTTCATTTAAAGGGACGCATGGAGGAAAACACCCCCTAAGCATAACCGAGACACTGTTTTTTTCCTTTAATTTGTCCCCCATCTGTATATTCCTACGTCCTGCCCAGTACTTCCAGTGATAAATCAATGACTGAATGAATGAAATACCCAATCATATCAAAACCATCTGCTGTAGTGCCAAAACAAGACAAGTGAGCTGGCTAGTTCATAAGCTAAACAGAGGGGTGACAGGGCAAAAATTACTTTTGTGGTGTGTTAACAGATATAACCCAAACACCAAAGTATCAGCCATCTCAGAAAAAAAACCATACAGCTCATACATTACACATTATAATACATTATAATGCATTCACGTGTGTGTAAGGAAACGTCTCAAAACAATGGCATTGATCTTTACCTTCGGCTGGAGAGGAGCAGCAGGAGGAGCAGGTCTCTTCCTCTGAGCCTGCCCAGACAAGCGGTAACAGTAATGTGGCTTGCAGTAAAACTTCCCTAAACACACACATACACACACACAGATTCAGTGCATGTACACCTTTTATGCATTTTAACACAGCACTTTATACTTCCTGTACAGGCGACAATGTTTTGTACAGTTTTGATATAGTCTATTTGCTCCTCGTTCTGTGCCAAGTAGGAAGTCTCTAAACAGCGTGTTCTGAAGGAGGGGACAATGCAGAAAAATCAGCACTCTGTCCGAGCCAACAATACACCACTGTGTTTGAAGACAAAGGAAACCTTATGATGCCACATAGTGGAAAAGTGAAAGGAACAAGTAACTGAGAAAAGGAGCTAGACGCTCCATTATAGTGGTGAGGAATATGACTGCTGCGTAAAGTGAGAGAAAGAGCAAGAATGAAGTGAAATAAGCCTAAAGAATTCTTGAGATATCAAAATGTTCCAGGTGCTGTGGCCCCTACGGACAAAATTTCACAAAATTGGGTGTCCGTCTAAACAATGAGGAAGTGGTGCAGGGTGTTCTTTTTTTTTAAGTTTGAACCTTTATATCACAAGATATTAGCGAGTAAAGTCCTACATTTTTGCTTTGAACGTTATTCACTAGTTGGCACTACTCCAAAAATGAACCGTTATGATCTAGGGTAAGGCACCTTCTAGAGATCAACTTGTCATTGAAATCAAAAAGTTCATTTAAAATAATTAATAAAATAAACATTAATATGATTAAAATGTTATTCTTTGGCAAAATGGAGGTGAATAGAGAATAAAGGGTAACAGATACCTAGGAACACAAACCTTAAATTCTGTATTATTCACTTGGGACTCTGACCAGACCAAGTTTCATGTGGACCGGTGATGTCATCAACCAAAAACTGGTGTGGGGGAAAAAACCTATATGACCACTAGATCTAGCTGCAGGGGTCATAATAATTGGCTGTCTGATAAATGTATAGATGATGGTTTCCAATTATGCATGGACAGCACTTTGCCTCAATTTTCTCCCTAATCTCATTCCCACTCACCATTAAGGTCTCCTCTATCACCTGACAGCTCCAAACTGGGAAGGGTAAAGGCTTGGAGGAAGCATGTGAAGCCTCAACCAACATCTTTTCATACTGCTAGTAGCGTACCACACTTGGAGGAAAGTGTAATCCGGGCCCTGCTCTGCATACTTGAGCTCACAGACACCCACAATCGGCTAGTGTCGCTGTGACCAACAGGAAAGAGAGAGTATCCCGCCCCTTTCATCCAGAGAGCTTGGACAATTTTGCACTCTTGGATTTCTGTCCACGGGTATAGTCATTATTCAAACTCACACATGCCACTCAGGAGCCGAGGGAAAGACCGTATATAGCTGCTATAAGGTAAGTGATTACCAGGAATTAACTTGTTTCACTGATGTTCCACAACGTTATATGTGGCAATAAATGAGTACACGTATGCCGTGTCATTCACTATTAAATAGCAAATTTCAATCAGTGGCAAATTACTGTGGTATTGTAAATGTACCGTTAAAAAATAAAAAAATTAATAAATAATAGACTATGTTTGTGTAACTACATGCCCCAAAGGGATTTAATCCTTACTAAGTGCTATATATAACTTCATTGCTATCAGAGGTCTGTACAGGACTATGCATAATAGACATGTGATGTCTGCGTATGAATCTGTATTATATTAGTCATAACAACGTACCACCCTCCACATCAAAGGCGTAGGAGGACAGTCTCAGCGTGGTGCCGCAGTAGTCACACTTAAAGCAGCTGCGGTGAAAGAACTTGCCCTCCGCACTCAGGCGCTCCATCACATACACACGCTTCCGGCAGAAGAAACACACGTCGCTGCCTCCAATGTTCTGAGGAAACTCCTTCCGTAAGGAACCCTGAACAGAAACACATATCACAGTCTTTTACCTACTGCAAAGCCGAAAGCCGATCAGTGCCTCAGCTCAGCAGTGAACGTAAAACAGAACAAGCTGACAGAATTGGAGGAGAACAGTCTGAGGTTAGGTATTTAAATGAAAAAAAAAAAAAACAGGAAAGAAGAGATAATAATAATAATAAGTGAAAGGTGAGATTTCTGAATGTGTCACCATAACTGCAGAAGGGGCATAGTTAGTACAGAGAAAATTCACGTTACAGGACAATGTCAACTCCAAGCCGGGGTGCGTTCACATGTGCTACACGACATCAGTACAACACCCAGAAGTCTTACCAATTCCCTGTTGTCAAGACGGCTCCAGCAGACCTTCTGAGGCTGAAGCTGGCTGGCTATTTGCTCGGCCAACAAGCTCACACCGCCTGTATACATCTTTACATAATGCTACAATGGAAGTCATATATATATGTATATATATATATATATAAATATATAATGAAAAGTGGAGAAAAATGAACACAGAAAAGAAAAAGTATAAAAGCAGAAAGCCAGAAATTAAGATGATGTTAAAAAAATGTGGGCTGGGTGATTTTAACTTCTTGAGGCAGGTATTATTCATGAATAAAAGGAAGTGAAAGCACATTTGGTTGATCAGGTGTGTAGATGAGACGAGGCATACCGTGCAAAAAACAACTCAAAGTTCTTGTCTGTGGTAATCACACGTACAGAACACTCCATTAATGCATAAAAAAAATCACCAGACCAGTTGATCTCTTCACTCCCAACTACCAAAGCAAGCTTCACGGTTGTATGAAGTGCAGAGTGCAGGATCATTTAGCACACAGACTATCAACACAGACTTCCATATCCTATTTGTATAGACGTATTATTATTATTATTATTGCAAATTAGTCTACTAGATTCCTGAATCTCACACTGGGGTGAGTAAATAAAGCAGTGCGCAGGCTGAGTCTCCTGTGAGAGCGTGTGCAGGAGTGAGTTAATGACAGAAAGCCGCAGCCGCTCGAGCAGCAGGCTACCTGTCTGTTCGAGGAGAGAGGGGTGAACGGAGGATCAGTGGACGTCTCCCGCTTTCTGTGCCACTGCTCGATGAGAAAGCGGGAGGGCTTTCTCTTAGGCTCCATAGAACAGAACAGAAAGAGAGAGAGAGAAACAGAGAGAGAGAGCGAGAGAGAGAGAGAGAGAGAGAGAGCGAGAGAGAGAGAGAGAGAAAGAGAAAGATGGAAGAGAAAATGTTGTGTGATCTGCCATCTGTGTGCAGGGTCCCTCTACTGCGCCCCATATGGCCTGGTGTTATGAGCTTAGACTCTCTCTCTCTCTCTCTCCCCCCCTCTCTCTCTCATGCACAGAACGAGTGAACTAATTCAGTCAGGCACACATATGCACAGACATGCCTGAAACTCAAAGAGCTCATTTCAGAACTCGATGATCCCATCTGTGTTCTGTATATGATAGATATGATGTTGATTTATTGATTCCCGATTACTATAACAGCCCTGAAGTAATTAAGTTACAAATCAAATGATTTGGTAGCGGTGGTTTCAGTGATGACAGCTAGACCTTCTTTTGACATTCCACATTACACATGCTGTGTAGTTGAGGTTCGAGAGCATGGCAGTACATCAATTAAAAGAAAATGCAAGGGAATATATAAAATTAGACTCGGATATTATGATTGGGTGACACACACATGCACATATACGCAGATGCATTATGATGGTGGTGACGGACAGGCACCTCGCGGTCTGCCAACATAAAATGAGCGCCATTAGCAACAGGGGCAGCAAAGCCTGTGCCACATTAAGTGATCCAGCCGAGCAGAAACTCAAATGAACATGACTGCCGCTCCTCATGGGAACATCAAACACAGCAGCTACCAGTAATGACATCACCTGAAAATGCCATACTAAACGACAGAGGCTAATTCTTATATCCTGCTATCAAAACACCACAAAATAACAACAATATTATCACGACTATATTCTTATCTAGGCCAGATCATATGTGTAGCTGAATCATTTACATATATAGGATCTAGGGCAGTGCAAGCTTAAGGCATGATTAAACTCATATTTATCTACGTAAACAGGCTGAATATGTAAGACAATTAGTTTTGATTGATTCCCCACGATTAATTATTTAGAATTTGGTGTCTGTCTGAACATACCCAGACGGGGAGACAGCGAGAGTGAGATTGAGAGTGAGAGTGAGAATGAGAAATGGGCACTGATTGAGCTGGTCTGTGGTGAAGGGTCCCTCACAGATCGATAGAACAGAGGAAGAGCGGAGGTTTTGCTTATTCGCTTCCAGTAAGAAGGAAGCACATTATGGTCAGACAGTGGCTCTTGCTTCATATTAGTTTATGATAACACAGGCCTTGATGTTTAGAGCAAGACATATGTTATATGAGCCACTGTACACTACAGGCAAAAGATTCATAGTCGTATGTTAAAGCGCATACATAGAACAGCCATAACATTAAAACCACTGACAGGGGTTAAAAATGTTGATTATCTCATTACACTGGCACCTGTCAAGGGATGGGATATATTAGCCAACATGTGAACAGTCAGTTCTCAAAAATCATGTGTTGGAAGCAGGAAAAATGGGGAAGTATAATGACCTGAGCAACTCTGACAAAGGCTGTGATAACTAGACAACTGGGTCAGAGCATCTCCAAAACAGCAGGTCTTGTGGCATGTTCTCAGTATGCAGTGGTTAGTACCTACCAATAGTGGTCCAAGGAAGGGAAACCAGTGAACTGGAGATAGGGTCATGGGTGCTCAAGGCTCACTGATGTGCATGGGGAGCCAAGGCTAGCCTGTCTGGTCCAATCTCACAGAACAGCTACTGTTGCACAAACTGCTGAAAAAGTTAATGATGGCTATGA
This sequence comes from Doras micropoeus, assembly GCA_028566355.1. NCBI lineage: Eukaryota > Metazoa > Chordata > Actinopteri > Siluriformes > Doradidae > Doras > Doras micropoeus. The sequence goes on along the minus strand of JAOUQY010000038.1, from coordinate 27,947,180 downwards.
TAGAAAGGTGTCAGACCATACAGTCCATCACAGCTTGCTGCGTATGGGGCTGCATAGCTGCAGACCAGTCAGAGTGCCCATGCTGACCCCAGTACAGCACTGAAAGCATCTATAATAGGCACATAAGGATCAGAACTGGACCATGGAGCAATGGAAGAGAGATGCCCTGGTACATACCAGGATGCACTATGGGAAGGAGGCCAGAGACAGTGAGACGCTTTGGAAAAGCTGTGGAAAAGCTTATGTCTTGGCATTTATGTAGATGTTATTGTGACCACCTAAACATTATTGCAGAGCAAGTACACCCCTTTATGGCAACGGTATTCCCTAATGGCAAGAGTTCAAACTGTTCACTTGGCCTACAAATCTCCCAGCTCTCAATCCAATCAAGCATCTGTGGAATGTACTGGACAGACAAGTCTGATGCATGGAGGCCCCAGCTCACAACTCTTAGGAATTAAAGGATCTGCTGCTAATGTCTTAGTGCCACATACCACAGCACACCTTCTGAGATCTTGTGGAGTCCATGGCTTGATGGGTCAGAGATGTTTTGGTGGCACAAGGGGGACCTACACAATATACCTATATTATTCTAGTAATAAAATAAAAACAATGTTCAGCCTAAAAGCTTGTTGAGAGATGATGTATACTGTATATCACCATATTGTGCCTGATTAAAAATAATATGAGTTTCACAAATTTTACAGGTAAATTCAAAACAAAAGAAATACACTTTGCAGTAGCACCACTTAAACTGGTGTAACCTTGAAAGAACAAACAGTGACACATTGCAAATGTTTACATTAGAGTGAGTAAGCACTTATTGATTCTACGCAATGCACCATGGACACAATCTGACTCAGTGTTTCACTGAATTTATGGTGAGAGTTCCCAGAAGGAAGTTGATTCTTAACTTCCACTTTCTGGATTAAGTTCTAAAGTTATTCCTCTCATGGTCTGCGCACATATCTCCTGGCCTGTTCATCTGATTCGCAGGAAACACAGGCGGATGGAAACGCTTAATTATTAATTGGCTTGTTGTGTTTGTGCCAAGAGGCAATAAATAACACTCTCGTCTAATGAATAATGGGGTTGGTTAGTGGGCCCGGCTCAAGCACGGATCCCCACGGTGAGCCGTTAATGGTTTACAGTGTCTCCAGTGCTTGGAGCGAGCCAGTTTCTGGCCAGCCCATTAACTGAGCACTGGGGAGGCGGCGATTGGACCCACTCTGAGCCAACATGGCCAAGTCTAGTGGCACCAGAGGACATGCGTAGCCTTTGGGGTCAGCTACGGGCCGTTGGAGGGGAACAAGAGGGTGTGCGGGTAGCTGCTCAGAAGTTTTATGCCATGGTTAGCAGTTAGCAGTAATGGCAGTTCGTGCAATGCCATAGGGTTACAAGCTCTGTTAGGTTTGGACTGATGTCAGAATTTCAAATGAGTTATCAGAAACACATGTACATTTTACGAGCACAGGCTGTGTCAATCAATAGGTCAAAGTTGTTTGGGCATGTAAATAGAAAATGAAGGAAATGTTACTACACACATGCTCAATGACATACTGTATGATGTGGTTATGCTAATGCTTGTTCATTCTTTTCCCCTCCAAAACCCACACATACACAAGAACATAACCCACAGTCATACTACATACACATGCATGCCTTTCTTCATGTCACTTGATCTCCGCTAAGAGGCTCTAAGAGGCCATTAGTCAGTCAGAGGGAGAGAGAAACCCATTCTAAGATTAGATTGATTTCTCCCAAAACTTCACAGAGATCCAGCAGGAAACCTCACAAATCAACACTGCCTTACCTCCTGCTGAAAGACATTCGCTGTCTGTATGTGTAGGTATTTGTCGGTGTGTGGGTGTGCTTGAGAGAAAAAAGGGAGATTTAAAGGCTTTCTCAGATCTGCTTAAGACAGAACATGTTGAAGAGTGTGCATTTGAGAATTAATCAGTGCTACAGATAGAGTAGTGCATAAAAAGTGTATGTATCAGTCATGTCACCTGTGGGTCTGACAAACTAGACTTATGCCTTCATGCATCCTCAGTAGCTGACTTTTCTTCTTTCTTTCTCTCTGTCTCTCTCTCTCTCTCCTCTCTCTCTCTCTCTCTCTCTCTCTCTCTCTCTCCTCTCCTCTCTTAATACCTCTGTTTGGTCTATTCATTGTGGAGAACTGGGAGAGAGAAGGAGGCAACCAAGGGAAGAGTAGGAACCTTTTACCTTCATCAATATGCACGACATGGCCCAGTAGACCCGTGGGGGGAAGAGTAAGGGTGCGACATGCATGGCTTCCCTGCTTTAATTTCCCTCCATTTAAGAACATTAGGCCTGACAAAGACAAGGAGGAGGGGGCTATGACAACAAACAGAGACAGAGTAGGAGAGATGGAAAAGGAGGAGAGTGAGGTAAAGAGCAAAAGAATGGAAAAAGGCTGGATGTGGAGAGAACGAGAGAGAGAGCAACAGAGAGAGAGAAAGATGGACTGCATAAATAAATGTTGATTGCACAATTCTGTTTGTCACTCTCAGAAACTCTCAGAATGCCACTGACATTGAAAACAATTAAATATTCAATTATTCTGTTGCACTTGCACCATGTTGGCACCATTTTCCTAAAATACGCTTAAGAAAACAGGAATGCAGTACTTAGCTACATATATGGCGAATTCAAATATTCAAATATTATCCCTCTGTCACTTTTACATCATGACCCGTGCAGTTCTATAAAACTCACAGCTCATTGTTGACCTTTTACAATATCAGCACAAATGCGCTCTATGTTGTCTGATTATGTTGGAATTGGTTACACAGCTCCAAAGTCCAAAATAACTAACAAATGAGGACCTCAGGCTGAGATCAGAGGCATAACACTCGGTTGTTGCCACACTCTCTGCGTGCTGGCTCGCCTCAAGTCTTAGGGCTGGCTGAGTCAGGGGCATTTGAAATGTTCTCTCTCTCCCGAGAGAGCCGTGAAGATGGTCCAACAACTTGGGCTGTGAAAGTTCCAAGGAGCCAGAACAAGCCTTTGAAGCGGTGAGGAAAAACAAGCAGCTCGTTCTGTGAGTTCACACCCTGCCATACACTCGCAGTGAGAGAGACAGTCAACGACAAGCAGAGAAAACCAGCGGACATTGGAGTGTTTTCATGCTCTCCACGCAGGTGAATAAACAAATGTAGTGCTGAGCAGTGTGCCACTGAAGCAGAGACAGACTATAGTCTAGTTTTGCATACGGTACACACTGGCACACAAGTACACAAACAGTCCACAGTCCTCTCAGTGTGTCTCTAATGCATCAGGGCCAAGTGTGGTTTGGGGAGTGCAGTCTACCATCATCATCATCATCACCAAGTGTTATTGCTGTGTCTGTGTGTGTGTGTGTGTGTGTGTGTGTGTGTGTGTGTGTGTGT
>JAOUQY010000038.1:27913647-27929778 GCA_028566355.1 Doras micropoeus | reverse complement strand
AACCATTTTTAAAACTGTATACTAAAGATCATTATGAATGAGCATCAGCACTACTCACCACCAGGGGGCACAGTGTCCTTGAACATCTCGTAGAACTGGCTGAGGTACATGACCATGGAGAGCTTGTCAGGCTCCACTACTACAGACATCTCCTTCCCAGTCATAATGGGCGAAATCCCAAACTCCTTCTCAGCCACATCAAAAGCCAACTGGTTATTCTTCTCCACGTCCTTCTCGTCCAGCGAGTCAAAATCACTGTGGATATTAAACACACAAACACCATGAAGATTTGATCCACAACATCTTTAGATCCGAGTCTGCTCCTGAGGGCTGAGCGCTGCCCGATTCAGACGCTGTAATAAGCATTAAGCAGGTCGATATTAAAAAAAAAAAAAAGGCAGTGAAAAGAGCAGAGAACACGTCATAACATCCAGACTATGTTATGTTCAACGTCCCCTCCCCCAAACCCTGTTAGAGCCAACTAATCCAAAGCACAAAGCTGGGTATATAGTCTAATGGACAATCAGGAAAATGCTAATGTGTGTCTCAGAGGTAATGGGTCAATCAGCTGAAGGGGTAAAAGGGTGGCCTGTTCATGGAAAACTATTAGAAGCCACTCGACTTTTACTAATGGCCAAAATAGCATAGCTCAGAAGAAAGGCAAAATATATTCCCAAAAGTAATTCTGTTTATAGACCAGAACTGCTTTTAAGAGACTCAGGAACTTGTGTATACTTGGATTTATACAAAGAAAGGCAAACACCAAACACATGATTCACAATAAAAATGGTATTAGCTTAACTAGGACACAGGGAACACTGACTAACAGACTAAAGATTCAGGTAATTGGCATGCAAATGTTACGCTGTTCATATAAATAGTGGAAAGGCACAGTAACCACAGAGTTTACTACTCAGAATTGTCTAGAATATCAACATTTTCCACAGATGTTTTGGTAAATGTTTAAAAAAAAGCAACACCTGACTGAAATTACACTATAACAACACTTAGCATTGTTTGCTAACTGCTTTTCCATGGATTCTAGCATACTGAACTACAAACACACAACTGTGTCACAACTCCTGAACTACAAGCTAACAGAAAATACTGACTTCCAAAGTTTAAAAAAAAAAAAAACAACATGACTACTACTTCCATTTCAACGTAGCATACAGCTATCAGTTCAAGATTACGCTTCCTGATTGGACCGCAAAACAGTCGCATCCAATTGTAACAATGCTTTTTAAAATCATGCTACTGTATCATATTAATGTACAGAACATACTACAAAACAAATCTGTTCTCCACGGGGTTGTGTGGTAATTATTTATTTGAGCATATGAGCTGGTAAGATATTTGCCTGTGGAAAACTGGTTCATTAAAATTACTGGTGATTTCAAAGGGAACTCATGAATATGCGCTTTTTAACCGTGAGAAGGTAAAACGGATGTAAAAAAAATTTCAACTAACTAAGGCATCTCTTACTGCACATACAAGCTAGCTAATGGCTAAATGCTGTGTTCTAAATGTCTACTCATTCACTCCCTCACTATATAGTGCTTGCTACATAGAACACTCACTAGGGGATAAGGGCAGACACATGCTGATAAATTTCGGAGACTAACTGGGCATTACGCTGGTACATAATTATGTGCCGGATATACATAAAATCAACTTAGACTGAGCAACAAATGTTTCTCTGATATGGTATCCAGTAGACATTTTAAGAATAACTGCTCAGGCAGAGGAAGAGATGAGCCACTGCACGGGCAAGACGTGTGAGGAATATAATGCTGACCAGGTACTCTCAATGGATAAAAAAAAGAATCACATTAGGTAGTAGCTAATGTTGGTACAATGCATAATGATCATAATGGCTGTGCAGTACTATATAGTGTCGTAAATCTGAGACTTCTAACAGCACTGTAAAATGGTTGGCTCACTGTATATTAGTGGTAACTGAATGAACATGTTGAATGCAGCTTAAGAGTAACGATTCAGCTAGCAGGTAGATGTTTATACAGCGTATAAATGCACAGTAAACATAGAAACAAGCAGAAGTGTTAAAAATATCAAAATTTCTTTAATATACATGTTGGTAGATTTCTAATCAAAATCTCCAAATTTTGTTGTCATCAAAATGACACTAAAATGACATTGTAATTATACTCTGCATTAGCACTGTTTGCGTACTGCTTATCCATGGATGCTGATTAACAAATAATCAAATAAACGTGAGGTCACGACTCAATTTGACTTCCAAAATTGTAAGAATGTCAGTTCATACGGAATCTTGTCCTAAACATGGAGACCATGACCCCATTTTAGAAGAACATATGATACTACCACCTCAAAATATGTATCGATTGGCCTAGATATGGTCTAGATGTAATCCTAACCATGCCTATTTTGATATTAACATCATGCTACTATACGAGGTCTGTCCGGAAAGTAATGAGAATTATTATTAATAATATCACCATCAATATCAATATCACCAATATCATCGTCAACTGTGTGGGTCTTGGTCACAGCTCTATGGATGTTATTTACCATACCGAAGTGGTGGCCTTTAAATGTGTTTGGCCTTCTGGCCTGAACTGCTATGAATTCTTTATGCATGATCCCTTGAGCATCAAAAAAAGAAGATGAACAGTGACTTGATTTTTTATTTGCTCATGCGAGCTTTCTTTGTCACGTGCCATTCAGCATCTTTGATCGTACTCAAACACCCATGATTCATCTCCTGTGATCACTCAGGTCAGGAAATTGGGCTCTCTTAAATGATCCAACATATGCTCCAAACTCTTTTAGCAGGATTTCACAAAAACAAACGTCTGAGCACTGCAAAGGCTAGAATACAACTGAAACAGGGCGTACTGTTTATCTGAGGTCCCACTCTAACTGATCTTGAACCATCCACATGCATAAGCCCTACAGAGCACAGGAATTTCATTCTCATTACTTTCCGGACAGACCTGGTATCATATTACGTATGTCTGCTATATAATGTAGTAGCGTAGATATCATACTATAAAACAAGTCTTGTCTGCACAAAGATGACAGGAAACAGGGTTGTTCAGGAGAACAGAGCACTCACATAAGGTCTGGCCTGTAGCGGTGGATAAGGGCACACAAAGCCAAGCCACTCTTCCAAGACATGGTGAGATCAGACACGTTGACCCCTCTATAGCCATCCGTCTGCCTCTGACACCAGTTTAGGAGCTTGCTGGAGCGTGCTACAGACTCTGGGTAAATTAAAAAAAAAAAAAAGCACATCCCAATTAGCCATAGGTCTGTGAAAAGCTTTCATCATCTAACAGATCACTGTTAGTCATTTAATAAGGTCAGCATCCATGGGGAGGAAAAAGTAAATTTTATATACTTATGTCAAGTTAACTGGCAGGTTCTACATTATGGTTAGGATTTTGTGTGTGAAATATGTATATTCTGTTAGTTTATACAAACGCAGTTGTAGTAAAATCCAAATAAACACTGCAAAACGCCCATTACTGACAGTGTTAGATGTTTCAGTATTGACAGAGCTACTAACACAACAGCAAGACAGCATTTTAGAATAAACTCTCATTAGCGGAAGCATCATGCATGTTTGCTTTAGTCATCCCCCAGAGTTACCTTGGAACTGCTTCTCAAGCAGAGGCTCTAGAGTAAAAATAATAAGGTGTTAAGTTGCAAAAATCGGAGCTGAGACTGTCCGGTTAACTCGAATACACACAACAAAATATAATATATGCACACCGTTCCTGGTGAGTTTGGAAGAGTTGACCACGTTCTCCATGTCGATGCGGATTTCCCTGGTCTCCCCGGTGTCTATGAGATGCCGAACCTTAACATGATGGGAGAACACGATGTGAGACTTTGTTCTCATTTCGACACTGCAGTGATGCATGCTTTTTCCTGAACCACACGTACACAAAAGAGAAGTCTCACCTGATTGGGGCGGAGCAGGTGGAGACTGATGTTGGGGTAGCGTGTTGTGGGATCCAGCGTGTACTGACTGAAGTTCTTACTCACGTTCTCTGGAGTGGTTTGTGGGAGCAGACGATATATACTCTCCCTAAGAGCCACAATTATGGTTACAATAGCACAGTACACGGGGTCAATCCCATTAAACACAGACCATTAGTGACTCAGGATTTTACCCAGGAGATGTAATGAGGGCATTTTAAAGCTCTTAGGGTCGAAAACAAATATCTAGCGGAGTACGTGTTTTACAAGCTCGTGATGCAGACATGCTCGAGGCATTAAAGAGTATTGTAAATTTCACAGATTGCTTTGTTATGGAGCTCTTCTAAGGTAAACATGACATTAAACAGTTACAGGTTCTTTATATAACACATTTATACATAACATCGCAAAAAAAGTAATACAAACCACCCAAGATACCTAGAAACACTTTATAAAAAAAAAGAAAGAAAGAATAGCAGAAGTGCAAATAAAAAAAACAGCAGAACCAGCACAAAAAAGGATCTTGGGTTTTAATTAATGCACTAAATACCACAGAAGTCAAATTACTTATAAATATGGTCGAATCCCATACAAAAAAAAGGATTTCTTTTTAAAAAAAGTTACACTTCATGCACGTTCAGTTTCTGAGAGGTTCAATTTGAGGGTTGTTTTTGTTTTTAGTATATGCCAGTGTTTATGATGCAACATGCTGCACATTGTCTGGTGTAATCAGCAATATACAGCGCTGCTAGCCACAGGAGCGATGCTGTTTTTGACTTCTCGGGAAGGGGAAAGTTGGAGGTTAGAGTTACATCATTTCCAATCTCCATGTGTTTGAGCTTAGGAAAAAACGCAGACACATCCATGGAAGCGTGTCTTTTGTTTGCTCGGTCCAAACTACAAAAAGTCCTGATCTAGCAATAATCTAGCCAGATGCATTTACCTTCTTAAAACCAGAAAGTGAACAGCCAGTGTTAGAGATTGATTGAATGCATTACTATGTTGATTGCTTTAAAGCAGACAATATTATTCAAATCTCTTTCAAATGTACAAGTTGTACTTGATTTACTGCTGATGATATGAACAGCCATGGTGATATGACATCATATGCTGACTTCTGGATCGAGGACCAGTTGCTTTCTGAATTCTGAGAGGCATTTTTTGGATTTTCCTAGGTTGGAAATTTCATGTTACGAGCTTGAGTTGATGCAGCATTAGTTCCTGTTGGTACCAGTTTTACACAGGTGTAAAGAATTATACAACTGGAACCTTTGGTACTGAAAAGCCTAGATTGATATTTCTGGTGCTAAAGGTTCTTGTACTTTGTGCAACACAAGTTCTAATACAATAGAATGAGTGCCTCACCTTTCTGCCAGCACCTCGAGAGCAGACGCACCCTGTGCCCAGCTTCTCACCATCCATGCGGAGTCCATGGCCGCCAGGAAGCCTCGTGCAATGCCCGTCCCCATTGGCCAGAACGGCTGCACAAAACATGTTTTATCTGTCTTATCTCAATATGACACATTGCAGTAACACATGAGACTAGAAAATAAGTTCTCATACATTATATAAAATACATTTTCACAGCTCTAGACTCATTTTTACCACTGCTTACCCGGGTGCTACTTACCTTCTCAGTTGGTTGCACCGGCTTCTGATTTGGTCACACCCATTTTTTATATTAATCAATGACCATGCATGCTGCTGAATCACTTTTCATAATGTGTAGAAGCTGGCTTTGTATTGAACTAAAGATTGACATTGACGAAAAGCTTGATATTTGCAAAACATTTCAACCTGAATATTGTTTCTGACAAGCCTACGCTTAACAGGAAACATGATGAACTATTGTGAACAAAGCTAGCATTGCCTTAGGTGTCTTGTTATTACTGCTGAGCAACTGCCTCTCTGAAGACATTTAAACTCAACCAAAAAAAATAGGTTCATTACAAGCTACTAGCTACTCAGTTTAGGTGGACCAGGTCTTATAGTCAGGCCTGTTGGATGTTATATATTTTTCCCTGGCTCAGTCTCCGTGCTTTCAACTGCAAGTTCATGGCAGCTCGCATTCTGATTCATCTGATTCCTGATCTCTTGATGGTCCTTTCTCTGTTTCCTCTCTCTCATTCTTTTTTTAAAGCAATCGGCTATGGATCGGGTCATATTCATGCTTTAATATTGAGTTGGGGTGTTTAATCATCTATGTGCTATGTGTGTGTACACAGCTGATGAACGCGTAGCCAGGGAAAGTGCAGGTAGGGAGGGGGCGTAACGAACCTGATTGGCTAATGGAGTACATGAGCCAGAGAGGTCCCGAAACAAACAGAACTTCATGCACTCGCAAAAATGTCAAATTATAACTTGAAAATATTTTCTAAAAAGGATCGCATTTGTGACCATTTTGGTCGCAGAGCCCTGATATTGGTCCCATTGTTCCTTTTCTCTCACCTCCAGTAGGCTGTCTCCAACCAGAGCTACGAGCAGCTGGTGGCCGTTGCGTTGGTGCACCAGCGCTGCATTTTCCGAGGCGTACATGCACGTGAAGTCAAACATGGCCACATCAGGCTGCCCGTAATGGTTGATGGCAAAGTCCAGCTTGGGCAGCTGGTGATTGGTGGAGAAGTCAGCTGCTTCTCTGGCGTAGGACAGCAAAGCAGCTTGGTCCACATTAGACCTCGACAGAAGCATCTCTGTGTCGACATAATCCTAAAGAACAGACAGGAAAACACAATATCGAAAGCAATTCTCTACAATGTTACAGTGCAAGCCAGTCAGCTGTGAAGCATCAGCTCTCGTTTACATGGCCAGTGTAACCGCTGAAACAAATGAGCCCATTCTGTGTTAAACTCAGCGTTCCCTGGATTGAGATGAACAGAACATATAATTCAGCAGTGAGAGGCTTTAGGAGGAGCTATGGAGGACTCGTGACTGAATTATTTCTCTCTGATTCATGCAGCTATTACTGGTTTTGCTCAGCTGACAACAGCACCATCCGCATCACTGATGGGCCATTTCTTCTTTAGATTTTTCCATCTGTTTAAACAGACAGTTGGTTTCCTAAACATTGGACTTTCAGTGACCTTCACTGTCTTCCTGGGCTGTCACATCTCTGTGTACATGTTAATTATGTTACCGTTATATTAACATAGAACCTTGAACATTTAACAGTTCAAGAAAAACTAAACCCTGATCATTACACATGAAACAAAATCTTTCATTGTACATCAAATGCTAAAGTAGCAGAGAGGCTGAGAAATGGACAGAGAGTTGCTTAACATAATGATTATTGTACAATAAGAGAATAGGAAAGGAGACGATATTAACAGAGACATGGGGTAACTCCATGATCACTCACGTGCAGAATGACTCCCTTGTCCAGCAGACTCTGCTTCTTGGCAGTCATAACGAAGTAGTGCGTGTCATCCTTATAGTAGACAATGTTTTCCAGATCAATTCCTGCTCAGGCAAATGAACCAAGGGTGAGAAAAAAGGTTGAGTGAGAAAAAGAGAGAGACGTGCCGTGTTGATAAGCATGTAAGCATATAAAAAAAGTACAGAGAAAGTACATCATTACTGTAGATTCCCCCCTTGCAGACATAATGATAGCCCATTAGGAAAACCAAACCAGTCGCTCACACATACATTGTATGATAGACTGAAACCAACAGTAGCGATTACACGACTGGCGAAACAAAAGCAAAGGCTTTTTAGCCACTGCCAACTCAGCACAAAGCTTTCAGCGCCAGGACAGGGGCAGACAAGCAGGCAACTGCTAACCACACTGATGAACAACCTCAGTGCATAATTCCACCCTGGATTCCCTTCAGCTTTCTAGTCCTGTCTGGCCTGTACGCATTCAAAATATCTATCAAAGCTTTTCACTAAACAAAGGGTTTTTTTCCCCCCAACATAACTCAACGTGTCTAATGAACAAATAATTTTGTACAAATCATATTTATATTACATTAGATTTATATGATGTTTATATTAAATCTTCAGGTAACATGGTGGAATAAAAGATTGATGGACAGATTAAAGGCAGAGCTATTTTTGTTATGAATACACAATGCACACTGCAAAGCATTCTCAGAATGGATGCGATATTTAATAATTTATTTTCCATATAATTTATAGTCTGCAAGTAAAAAGGAAGCACCAGATTATCTGGAAAAACGATCAGATGTCACTGTAGCTGCAGCTGTTTTTTGGTCAATTTTTTTTCTTTCCTGCTTATAACATGAAATCTCACATTTAAAAAAAAACTGTAAATGTATTTCAGCAAAATAAAGTGTTTTTTTTTTTTTACTTTAATCTTTAATTCAATTCAATTTTAGTTATATAGTGCTTACAGTAAAATGAACAATATCACAAAGCAGCTTTACAGAACTCTGGATAGAGATTTAGATTTATACCCAATGAGCAAGCCAGAGAGGACAGCGACAAGGAAACACTCTGAGACGACATGAGGAAGGCACGTGGCTTTTGTGGACACACAAGACACGTCACCGTTTACAGCTGTGGATGTAATGTATTTCCAAGATGTCCAGCTGACCACTTGTGTGATTTCGTTACTGGCTGCATCTCTTCTGCTAGAAGGTCAAAGGGCCCCGTGTACACTTATTACATAAGACTCTGTCACAAGACCGGTGCCAGATTTGTTTAGCATGGTCTAGCTAAAAAAAATCTTTCAAGAAGTAATATATAAGTACAGACTATTGGCAAGACAAAGTCATTTGGGACTTGCAAAAAAAAGCACAGGACTTTTCAACAGTTGATGCACCGTCACTAAAACAACCACCACGTCCTGCACTGATGCCGTATTTTCCTGCTAGGTCCTTGTCGGGGACGCATCAGGACACACTAACGTTTACACTACAAAAGACGTGGTCAAATGCCTCCCAGACCACCACCTGATTGGATCACAATGGGTCTTGGTGGCTGTTTTGACTTGCATTTAGCGCTGTTCACTTGTGATCCAATGACCCAAGACACATTTCAAGAGCAGCGTAAACAGGGCTGAAGAAACCCAAAAGGAAATTCATCCTCTTCTGGGTGACACCAGAGCAATTATGAGGCATTACTCATCCACTCATCCACACAACTTGCTAATTTGTAGAGTCAAGCTGTGCTATGTTCCTGCAAATACCAGTCTGGGTTAGGAGCCAGTTTAATAAATGCAGCAGTGAGCACAGTCAGGCTGCCTAAAGATGTCCAAAACCTCACTAGATAAGTGTGATCTAGTGAGTGTCATGCTTTGATCAAGCTGTTAGATAGCAAGCTGCCATAGATAAATGGGCATAAGCATAATCATAATAAGGTTTTTAATCAAATACCAGCCATCAAAATGTCTGTGATGCAAAGTGATGCAAGCTTCCTTATGGCTGAGATATACTGTATGTAAAGTTTAGGAAAAGCCAGTTTTCAGAACTATATCCTGTCTTGTAAAAAAGGCTAAAAAAAGATGACCACGTGAAGTGGAGTTTTCCTAAGCAGCCACATTCAAGAAAAGGACTTTGAGGTTTAAGGGGGAAAGCAAGCTGAGTCAGTGGTGTCTTTAATCTCTTTACTCATTAAGCCAAATCCCAAAGTTCTGCAAAAGAATAAAAGGTTACAAAAAATGTGCCCATACCAGTGGCTTCTCTTAGATCCTGAAAAAACTTCTGGTTGAAGATGAAGGCCACCCCGCTGATCTCCTCCACTTTGGCCTCTGCTGTAGTGTTACGGTTTATAAAGTTGGCCGTGATGGCGATGGCCAGCTTGCCCCTGAACTCTTTCCTTCTGAATCCTGGAAAGCAAAAAAGCAATAACAGTGAGGAGTAGACGGTAGCTGCATGGTCAGATTCAGACTCAGCAGCAGTTCCACAAAGCTTTTATTTTAGAGGATTGAACATCGGAGAGACACTGAGATAAAGTTGCTCCTACTGAGAGTCTCTTGTTAACAATTTTAAGATAGGAAAGTACCCTCTGAACCAGAGCCAAGAGCCAAGTGGCATTTAATCATCATCAAGATTGTGATCATTCTCAAATGGCAAAACCAGCTAAATACCCAGATCTATTGAAAGTTTTTTTCCCATTAATTTAACAGCATAATCATTAGTATAATGACCATGTACGTATTCAGCAGATTAGCAGAAAAGCAGTGCGATTACGAGAGGCTCAGCTAATATCATCTTGAACCATATTAAGACCAAAATGAGAAAGGAAGCTTACAGAAAATGGTTTAGTTTACCTGACAAAGTGTTTCTCCTCCCATCTGCCCCGATAATGACTTCAAACTCCAGCTCACTAACAGGGTGCGTTTTAGGATGGACTTCAGCTCTCCAGCCTATCCCTGAAGAAAACACATTGCACAGTTTGGGAAATGGTGGTACAGCCATTAAGGCACAAGCTGCGAAGTCTGTAATGTGGCAATAGAGCACATCACAGTAGCATGTTCATTTAATAAGGAACATGTTGAATCTCCATCATTGTGGAATAGAAAATTAAAAAGGCCATCTTACTCTCATTCTCTTGGTCTTCTGGTGGCTCAATGAGGCCTTTGAACTCCACATTGACATGGATCTCGATACCCAAGAGCAGAGCCACTTTCAGCAGCATCAATTGCAGCTGCCGAATACCTGTGGAGAGCAATACCAAAAGCATAAACATCAAAGCATCGGTACAGACCCAACTCGCTACCTTTTTCCAGAAGTCGCTGAGTGCGTCTAAAACTACTCACTGATATGGTCTATGGAGCCGGCACAGAATTTCCCGTAGAACTTTTTGGCGCCGAGGCCCCGCAGGTCCTGGATGGTGAAAGGCCACAGGTGGAGGACATTGTTGCGAGAGAAAGCATCTCTCTTTTCTAACAGGACCACCTTGGCTCCCAGAAAGGCAAGTTCTATAGCTGTGCGCAAGCCACATGGTCCTGCTCCAATGATCAGACACTGTAGAAACACACACAAATGTACACCAGAGAAACATGAGAAACATTTGGGGTCTCGAGATTAATTCTACATTCACACTAGGAACTGATGGATGGATCACTTTATTAATGCCAGAAGGAAATTTGTGCATTAGAGCAGCACAAAGTACCGTAAAAGTATAATAATCAATAAACAAGAGCAAAGCATTACTGCATTACCAAAGTATTAACATACATTATTGCAGATTCAGAGTAGAGGTAAAAATATATAATAAGAATATAATAAAACTACCATGAAAAAGTTATTATATATAGATAATATAGATATGCAATATGTATAGATGCATAGACAACGTGGCAGTGCATAGCGATATCAGAAGAGAGATGCAATAATGTCCAGCAGTGCCCAGTCAAATTATCCTGAACATTGATATAGATTTGTTCAGCATGACAATCATTGATACAAATGATCTCCTGTACTGTTCCTTGCTGCAACAACACTGAATGGGTCTGTTGCTGAAAGAGCTCCGCTTAAGTGATGTCCTTTCAACCATCACTTCAAAACTATCCAATAAGCAGCTATAAACTGAGCCAGCCTTCTTGATCATTTACATTTACGGCATTTAGCAGACACCCTTATCCAGAGTGACTTACATTTTAGCTCATTTATACAACTGAGCAGTTGAGGGTTAAGGGCCTTGCTCAAGGGCCCAACAGAGGCAGCTTGGTGGTGGTGATGGGGCTTGAACCCCCAACCTTCTAGTCAGTAACCCAACACCTTAACCACTGAGCCACCCCTGCCCTACATCAGTTTGTTAAGCTTTTTTGCATCTCCCCTACTGATGCTGCTTCCCTAACAGACTGCTGCATAGCAAAGATAGCAACAACAACAGACTAGTAGAAGACTGTCAACATCTTGTTGCACATATTAAAGGACCTGAGCCTGCGCATCGCCTTCCTGTATACAATCTCAGTGGTGGCCCTCCAGTCCAGTTTGTTGTCGAGCAGGACGCCCAGGTATTTGTAGTTATCTACTAGCTCAATGTTCTGACCCATGATGGTAACAGGGCTGATCGTGGTCCTCTTCCTCCTAAAGTCAACTACCATCTCCTTGGTCATGGTCACATTGCAGGTGGTTCCTTGCACACCAGCTGTTCACAAGCTCTCTGTATTCTCCTTGCTGTCCATCTCTGATGTATCCGACCACCACAGAGTTATCAGAAGATTCCTGAAGGTGGCAGAGGTCCAACCTGTACTGGAAATCAGTGCTGTAAGGAATGAAGAGGAATGGGGAGGGCACAGTTCCTTGTGGTGCTCCAATGCTACTGATCAGATAATCTGATTGGCAGGTTCCCAGTTGCACATACTGGGCTCTTCCAGATATGTAGTCCAAGACCCAGACGAGCATGAACTTGTTTACCTGCGTTTTATCCATCTTCTCTCCCAGTATGTCACATTCTAACTGTGGTGTTGGTCTGGTCCAAATGGGAGTATGCCTTCTGCAGTAAATAGATGATAGCATCATCCACGCCTACCTGCTGCTGATAAGCAAACTGCAGGGAGTCTAGCAAAGGGCTGACCTGAGCTCTGAGACACAACAAAACTAGCCTTTCCAGGAACTTCATGATGTGGGATGTGAGGGCCACTGGCCTACAGTCATTGAAAGAGGAGGTAGATGACTTCTTTGGAGGATGTTTTCCACAGCACTGGCACAGACTCGGGTTGAAGAGATGCTGAAGAATCTGACATAGCTGAGTGGCACAAATGCTCAGTACTCTCAGACTGAATTCTTGATAAATCAGTTGTTTCACTTGTAGTTTGTCTATTGTTAGCAATGTAGCAACTGTTTAAATGGGATCGAATTGCAGGCAGGGATTGCAGGACTGCCAATTTTAAATAGTCGGCCACTAATGAAAAGTTTACTCTAGTCAAATTTTCCATATTAAAGAAAGCTGTTTTAGGACACTGTTTTATTTGTGCATTTATGTCACACTATTAATGACAAAATTAAATAAATCAGTGCAATGAATGTACAAAAATAATAAATCTGTGTATCATATTGTACTATTGAAGGAAGTACTAAAAAACTAGTATAAGCAAGCTAAAGGTTAAGCTGAAATCACTGCAGTATACCAGCTCTCCTACAGCTCATAATGATGGATGAAGGATGCAACATCTACAGCAACATCTGGGAGGTTTTTCTGCTGTGTTCTGCCAAATTCTGGCTCAATAGCATCCAAAAGCCAGTCTGGACTGGAGCGGGATTGGATAGTGTAATCCTACGGCTTCAAAAGTACTCTTTCACACAGTGCTGAGTACAACAGAGCTCAGCATGCCACCATGCAAGATTTTCATTTTCTTTTCAATGACACCGAAAATAGCCTCTCCACTTCATGCAAAGGGAGATGAAAACATTAATGGCAAAAGAAATAAAAAAAAAGGCTTTTCTCAGAACAGACTTGTGCAGTGGACTCTAACAAAGTATATTTAGCCTGATTATTTACCATCTGCCTGGTTCTCCTTACTGTCCATACTGCCCAACTAGTCAACAGCTCTGTGCAACCTCTAAATGTACCACATATTATAGGATTGGCCCAAACAATCATTCAAGCCAATCACATTTTTATCCCTTTACTGCATCATACCCGACTCAAATAATGCCTTGGTCTTATGAAATTCATATCATACCTTAGAGTTGGCACAAGCTCTGCCTTTCTTGTACTCCTTGTGGCTGGCACGTTTGTCTAGCTTGGCCCAGAGTGCTTTCGCCTTCCAGTAGTTGAGCTTGGACTTGAGCTTGTGGTAGAAGACTCGATATTCACTGGGCTTGAGCTCAAGGAAGTCGCATAGCTCCTGAAAGGCTTTAAGTGTCCCCTTACAGGTGGTGGCCTGAACAAAGCGGTCAAAGAGAGCGTGTGACTGATTGACCCCCTCTCCCGCTGCACCGACACCTCCATCTCCCATGGTCCCTCGTCCCAAATAGGGGACTATGGGACTTCTCCAGACCGGCTTAGTCGGGGTCTGGTTCAACTCCGCACTTCAGACATCTTCATCCTGAAAAAGGAAGTGAAAAAAATCAAGGTCTATTCTTATCCACAAGGCACCTGATGAAGGAGGAACTTATCATAAGGGAATATTGTTTCCTTAAGTCACAAGAAAAAAGAAATTAAGAATTGTTCCAGCACCGATTTTGATTTTTTTTTTTTTTTAAAAGGACAGGAAACAGAAATTGACAGAGCAAGTGCTATGAAGAAACTGTTATTTATTTAGAAATCTATTAGGATCCTTCACTCTGACAGGAAGCATACCACAAATAGTGTATAATCAAAATCACAGTCCACTGAACAATAACAGGTAATTCAGAGTTCAAGATATTTCCATTGTAATTCACCGATTTATTTACCTTTGCTCTGAACTTCAAAGGAGGAGTATAATTTTACATCATGCATCTTAAAAAGCATTTATAGTCTCACGAGTCCTGCACTATACAGCCGTAAGTTCACCACATCTGGGAGATTGTGAGATGAAATCAAGAGTCCAAGACAGCAAAACCGTCCGTATTCTCTGGCTGGGTAGATGGCATTACCCCTGGCAATCAGAGTGGAACTAGCCAATCTTAGGGCTCTACGAGCTCATGTATGAGGAAGAGAGCCGAGTGCTTTCCTCAGAGTGTGTTCAGATGCCCTTTGACGTAGCATGAGGCTTGAAAGAAAAAAACATGCATAATTTGATATTATCCATGCTGCTGTGAGCCATATTTTTGGATATACTGGTTTCACATGTTAAATTTTAAGTGAGTATCTCCACCAACAGCCTGGGAATCACATTTGCAAATGGGCGCCATGGATGTGCTTCAGAATTATGTCGAAGCTACGGAAAATGGCTGGGAAATGCACTGTTGTTGACTGTACACATCAAAACACATCAGCTCCCAGCTTCAAAGGACAGAAAAGCAGAGTGGATACATTTTATTTTTAATGGCAAAGTCCCAGCTAGAGTCATATGCAAATATCTCTTACTGTGTGCTAAAAACTTTGAGCCTGATTGCTTCTGCAACTTGGGTCAGTACAACACAGGACCTAAAAGAGGGATCACTATCAGCTGTCTATCACAAAACTGAAGGTGAGGGAAAGGTAAGTATTTTAAATAATTGTGCTATGTGTTTCTTTTGCCATTTAGCACTAACTAGTGCAACAGCTGATTTCATATATTAGACGCAATTCCAGAAAATGATTGCCGTTACATGCTGCAGAAACCACAATGTCTCTAGTGCTATTAGTTTGTTAAATGAGTGTCTGTTAGAAGAACAAAAGAGCACCTTAGCATCGCTCTCAAATAACGTGAGAGTAAAATGAACTCTTGAACTTTGCGTGCAGGCTTCTAGACTGGAAAGATTAGCAAGTTGCAAGTTCAATGCAGCTCGTCAACAATGTTTTTCTTGCTTTGGCAAATTTTATTGCTCCCTTGTAAATCTCTAGGTAATGGTTACAGATGTGCGAGTACCTCCGCAATACAGAAACACAATAAATACACACTCGAGTCGCCAGCTGTGGGTTATCCGCGGCACGGCCAGCAGGACCGTATGAGCCAATATACAGACATGGAAAAAGAAATGTTAATAACTAACCATTCATAAACTGTTGTATCCTTGATTCTCAAACTACATGTTTTCTATTTCGCTCATTTCTCCCAGGCTCAAAAGGGTCTGTCTGCAGACATGCACCTTCAGCCTGATGTACCCTCAGGCCCAATGGGGGATGTGTCCCGACGCTATTTGGCGGTTTTTGCTAAGCCAATCATTACTCTTCGCTTTTATTGCTAATAAAATCGCCACACTATTTATGTATTCTGGTAGAAAGCATCGTCAGCTTTCATTTCATTATCCTAATTCTATAGTCCTAGCATGTCTGTCTCACATGCCTATAATACCATTCAGTTTCAATCATGCAGCCTAACAGTAAATTGTTTGCCATTTTACACCCACGGTAGTTTTTATTATTATTGAATTCCAGCATTTTTACATGACAAAGCTAAAAACTAAAACGTTTCACCTATAATCTTGTATGAATTATAGGTTTCATGCGATCTACTCAATTCTGCACAAATTTAAACTAAATTAAATAGTACTGAATCATGGACTTACAGGGGTTAGACAATGAAATTGAAACGCCGGTCATTTTAGGCCACAATCATTTATTAGTATGGTGTAGGGCCTCCTTTTGCGGCCTATACAGCATCACTTTGTCTTGGGAATGACA
>JAOUQY010000038.1:27228056-27242476 GCA_028566355.1 Doras micropoeus | reverse complement strand
CATATTAAACCCTATGGATTAAGAATGGGATGTCACTCAAGTTCATATGCATGTGAAGGCAGGTGAGCGAATACTTTAGGCAATATAGTGTAGTTTGCTTAGGTACATCTTCAAAATTAATTTTATCCTCAAATCCTTATGCAGCATTTCCAAAATTGAAATTGTCTTCTTTCGCCTGTCCAAGTGGTCAAATCATTCAACATTTTGCTACTTGGGTGAGTTCATGCATCCAGCTTTGACCCTAATGATCACTGCTTGTGGTTTTATTTCACATCATTCTTGCTCTTTTTCTCACTTTCTGCAGCAGTCTTATTATGCACTGCTAATTTAGTTATGAGTAAGGAAAACATCATTGATTTTTAAAATGCATTAAGCGGAAAAGGAATAAACAAAATACCACCTGCTTTGTTGTCAGGCAGCAGGGACAACAGGAAACAGACATTAGTCAGGTGATTGTCAAACTACATAGACCAGGCAAGGCAGGGGTTGAAAACCAAAAATGAGATAAAAACCAGAATGTCAGAATATCAAAATACAAACATGACTGGCATCAAATGGTATCAAAGACACAGAGCATACACTTTGCAGTGAACTATGAGTTTGTGTGCATGTATATAAAACACGGATTGTCACTAAGCTCAGGTGTGTATACTACGGCCTATTTTAGTAATCCTGAATACAGAATAAGAGAAATACTGCTGGATGACTGGAATGGATAAACATGCAGAAACAAATAAGACAAATATCCAAAGCCCAATCCAATGGCTAAGTGTTTAACAACTCAACATGAAGACTTCCCAGATTGTTTGAATATGATAAAAATAGGTTTAGAGTAGATCAGCTGTTGGCATAATGATTTCTGATTTCTTTTCTCTACCAAATGTGAGATGTATTTATTTGTTTGTTTGTTTGTTTGTTTGCTTATTTGTATGTTTGTTGATTTATTTATTTATTTGTTTGCTGTAGTACTGTGAGACCTCACTCTGGCACTGTCTTGCAAAGACAATTTTTCTGCCCAGTGACTAAATATTAAGCAGGTGCGAAGGGGAAAATGGGAAATCAGAATTCTCATCTAAAAGATACCACTGACTGAATCTAAAAGATATCCAGTGGTAACTGTCCAGCTCACTCTCACATGACCTGCTTTGAAAGATAGACTGTAATGCAACTTGACAACACAGCGAATGGGGTCATCCATGTATTCCTTGTGTATCCATGTATGCAATTGCCCTAGTGTGCCCCATATCAGCTAAGCATTATGGCAAAGAAGATAGGAAAAAGAAAAACTCTGCACTCCAATGAGGTAAAGACACCTGGTGTACATCACTGAACCCAGTTGGTAAAGCTTTTACCTTGTGATTATCAAGCCCCTCATGGGATTTAGCTCAGCAGGGCTGAGGCTTATGCGGCATTTAAAGAGAAAGCGTACACACAACGGTTTGAAGCCGTGACAGATCTCTAAAATGTAGCTGCAAGCATTTCATCTTACTTATGTAGAAATGTTAAAATACTGATGTTCCCACATAGCGCCAGGCTTTCATATGGGACTCCTCAGATCAGCCGGTATCCAAAAGTTCACCAGCGCAGGCTTCCTTTCTTGAAAGAATGATGTAAGGTAGCAGGGAGCACATGCCAGAGGCAACAGCTGATTTCTGCTATCATGAAGTTTTAAATGTAACTTGTGAGACAAATATCACATTTCAGGCTCTACTAGAGCAAAAAGGAAAGTGATGCAGTATCATCCATATAGGTTTCCGATTCAGCTGGATGGCCAGAACTTATCTGTTTAAGCTACTGCAGTACTGACACCTAAATGGATACTATGAGGAATAGCTCTCTCAGATCACCGGTTACTCACATACCCATGTTTAGGAAATAGAGTTGTAAACAACAGAAGGAACATTGTTTCTTAATGGAAAGACAAGCAGCTTTTTAGTGTACATGCATTCCATCTAGAGAGAGGAGATCTGTCTCTGCGAAGCACATATATTTAAGTGGAAGACGATATAATATATAAATAACCAGAGTCTCTAAAATTCCAACACAAGAATAGCCACTACCTTCTGCGTATTACTATTCATTTATTTGTGACTGGAGTTACTGTATATTAATGTACTTGTTCAATACATTACTGTTTCTAGAGTAGCAAGTTACACATGCACTTGTATGGTGGATTCCTCACATGAATGGATTAAAAAATGGGATTAGTGAGCCACTGAGCTACTAGGGCAGTAATAGCTCAGTGGTTAAGACTTTGGACTACTGATCGGAAGCTGCCACTGTTGGGCCCCTGAGCAAGGCCCTTAATTAAGTTGTATAAATGTGATAAATGTAAGTCACTCTGGATAAGAGTGTCTGCCAAATGCCATAAATGTAAATGTAAAAAGCATAGTTAGTAGGAGTCTCCAGTGCTAGTGCTTGGTAACTGTCTGAGGTAAAGTATAATGATGGAAATGTCTTCAGTTGGTGTATTTACCACTGGGACACATCACCTTTCTTTTAATTATACTTACTTATTATTATTATTACTTTCCCAAATAATACGTAATTATTTGGGAATTGAAGATATTAATTGTTCCAGTTTTGCAAGTAGAATTTTGCCCATTCTTGCTGTGTACAAGACTTTGTACAAGAAACATTGTATTTGAACTGACTAACAATTCTCTCAAGAGATTTGTCACAAGGTGATGAACCACAACCCATCTTTGGTTACAAAAGCAAAGCCATTGTACTCAATACTTTATACTCAATCTTGATTCTTCTTGACCTTCAAGAACAGTTTTTCTTGCATTACCTCTCTTATTTTGCCTTTTTCCCAACTTTTTGAGTGTGTTGCAGGCATCAAGTTCTACATGTTTTTTTATTATTATTATTTGTTCATTATTGAAAACACTGATTTTTTTGTCTTTTTGTCTGTTAAACAAAGCTTCAAGTATAATAACTGAAATTAAATTACAGATTTCAGTTTTTTTGCATTGTCCCAACTTTTCTGATAATGGGGTTTGTAAAAACTGGTGAGAGAAAAAAAAAAAGTCTTTTTTTTTTAGCTATAACGTATGTGATAACAGGAAATAATGGGTTCTGTGGACATTCCACAACAATAATTCAATAAAAATTATGATCCGTCATTTATTAACTCTTTGGGCCATGTTGTTGCTGGAAAATGATCAACTCCGGTGAAGTAACTGCATTATGAATATAATCATGGATTATTTCCCATGCCATCTTGTGTTTTATTATGGTAATATATTATTCTAAATCAGGGGTGTCAAACTCAATCACAGAACGGGCCAAAATTTAAAACACATTCTAAGTCGCAGGCCAACAGGATTAATATTTATTGAACAGTCTAAAACTGACAATATTTTAATCAACATTGTGAATTTGAATAGCCAGAATACAACAACTTTTTATAAACAAAACAAAATATAAAATTCTATTTTTCTTCAAAAATAATATCAGGCAAAATGAATATGAAACTGATGAAAATTTGCAAAAATTATTTTTCAAATAACTGTGATATGATATCAGCAAAAGTGCAAAAACAACAACAAAAAAATTAAAAGCTATTTAGTTTTCTCTCTCATTTCATTTCTCTGAGCCGGATGCTTGACATCTTTTCTTGGCTGCAAGTTCATTCATGTTTGGGGTTAGGCTTTGAGCTGTGGAAACTCTCAGGATGGAGTGGAGATGTGCATCAGTGAGATGACTTCTTTGTGTGGTTTTGTTCATCTTCATCACAGAGAAAAGTTGGGGGCATCGTTTCAGGAATGAATTTGGGGAACTGTGCGGGTCCCACAGAGTCATACTTTGCCCTAAGTGTGCCATTACACTGGAGTTCTATCAGTTCCATCTGTATGTTTGCCGGAGCTTTCTCCAAGTCCACTGCAAATGGATTTCTGAGCAGTTCAAAGTTAAATTTCTGCGCTTCAAAGTCGGCAAAGCACGTGTAAACTCAGTGCGAAGTGTGTTCAGTTTATCAGCAAAATGTGCAGCTGGAAACACAGCGGTGGAGACCTGTCTGTGATTTTTTTTTGGCAACATTGAAAGTGGCATAAGTTCCCTTTTTGTATCTGTGTCTCCCACAGATGCAACTTGACTTGAAAAGCTTTTACTGCATCATGCATATCCATAATCACACAGTCCCTGAAGCTGGAGGTTTAATGCATTAAGATGCTTCGTTATGTCGCACAGAAAGGCCAACTCACGCAGCCACTTTTCATCCCGGAGTTCTATGGAGTCTTTTCCTTTACTTTCCATGAAGTGACAAATTTCCTCTCGCAGCTCGAAAAATCTGTCCCAGGGCAGTTTCATGTCATTCACACATTTAGATACTTCTATATGTCATATAGAACATATGTATTTTCCTGTGGTTGTGTCATGCATTGGTTTAATACCCAAAAGTTCCTCTGTAACACACAAACTGGAGTCCACTCCACAGTGGAAGATTGCCAGTGTCAGTCTTGTCGGTGCTCTCATCTACTGCAAGGGAATATGCAACAAATTCTTTGGCCTTTTCCATCAACTGTGCTTGTAAATCAGTTTCAAGCTCACATATCTAATCAGCAACCGTATTTTTGCTGAGGCTTATATTTGAAAATGCTTGCTTTTTATCTGGACACAAGATGTTGCACACTTTAATCATGCAGCTCTTCAAAAACTCTCGCTCCGTAAAAGGCCGGCTGATTTGGCTATCTCTTCTGCCACTACATAACTAGCTTTCACGGCAGCTTCACTTTGTGATTTTGCTTTTGTGAACATAGTTTGCTGTAACACCAGGCTCTTTTTAAACTCTTCTGCCCTCTGTAGCTTCTGCTGTATGTCCATGTTTTTGTACTTGTCCTGATGTTTTGTCTCATAATGCCGTCTTACGTTATATTCTTTAATTACGTTAGCTCCACAAACAAGACACACAGGTTTACCTCCGATGTCAAC
Source organism: Doras micropoeus (assembly GCA_028566355.1). NCBI lineage: Eukaryota > Metazoa > Chordata > Actinopteri > Siluriformes > Doradidae > Doras > Doras micropoeus. The sequence continues at coordinate 27,237,541 of JAOUQY010000038.1, read as the reverse complement.
AAACAGGTACTTTGCCACCCACCTGATTTGAAAATCCCTGTTTTGAGAGTCCACTTTTCGTTTGGCCATTTTTGGGTGGAGGCTAGCTTAAATGTCATAAAAAGTGCTGATAGATGAATAGATAAGTGCTGACTGACACACTTATCTGCTGACCACTGATCAATGTGTCATTAGCAGCGGGAGAAGTGGTTGGTGCACAGGTCTTGATCTGTGCAGCAACTGTTGTGGTGCATAGTGGGATTTGTAGTATGAGTGGTGGGAGTGCTCTTTACTGGCAGGTCATTAATGGGCCATATAGAATTATATCTTGAGTTTAACACCCCTGTTCTAAATAGTCCGTTTTTATGCATTTCACTGCCAGGTACATAACAATGTTTACAAAGTGGTTAGAGTTTCACAAACTGACCTCACTTTATTCTTAACAGTAATAGCAAACATATTACATAGTCTTTAGTCACTGCTTTATCTTGGTCTGGGCTGAAACAGATCTGGAAATATCTGGGCAAAAATACACCTTGTATGTCCACTGCAAGGCATCACATGCATTCCCTCATTCATTCACATCGGGGACAATTTTGAGCAGTCAGTCCATCTACTACCATACACTACCCTATAAATTTAATTAATTACATAATACTTAAGGATATTTGATGCGTAGAGACATAGTGAACCCAGTTGAACCCAGCGTATGGGCAATGGATCAACCATGACCCTGACTAGGATGGGATGGTCACTGATGGTTACTGATAATAAATGGATAAATAATAACTGATACAATATAGAGATAAATCCACACTGTACAATTATAATAATTCTGACTCGTGGCCATATTTGTACTGAAAATCTAATCTAATTTTAATTGGGCATGTTATGGTCCATTTGGAACAGTTCAACTAAATGCAGAAGAATTTAAAAGAAACTATCAGCAACCATTTTATCCTTGTAGGTTCAACATGCTTTGCTCAAAAAGACAGTCAGACTTTTCCTTTTCTTGTTTCTAGGCTCCTTCTCTCTTTCTCTCTCTCTCAATTTCTCTGTACTGAATTCCTGTGGAGTTTTAGACCATAGAGTAGTGTGCACTGACATTCACAGTGGATGAGAAGAGAGTGGGGGTTCTATTGTTACGGCTCCATTTAGACATTGCTAAGCCAGAGTAGGCCCGCAAATGCAGCAGCCAGTGGATGGATGAGCTCACCATGGGGCTGTAATACTCAACTGGATTGATGGGTTAGCAAAGCAAACCTAAGCCCAACAAAACACTTATTTCAGGAAGGAACCAAGGAACCTATACAATCTGATGGCAGCATATGCTCTGATGAGCCTAGACTCTAGGTTCTGATTAACCAGCTTTAGTTGGCAGAAGGCTTTTTGCATATCCTTGTAGACATCCTTGTATGTCTATAAATAGATCCTTTGTGTCTAGATCTTCACATGAGTACAGCTTGGTATTACTATTTCCCAAACGTCATCCTGTTTGAAGTCAGGAGCTAATAAATAGAAATAATAAGGATATGGCACACAACATTGTAGTTTGGGTCTCAAAAAGTTATTATAAACTGTTTACTGTTATTTATAAGCACAAACCTTGAAATTTTTACAGATCTGTTTATAACAAATTGCTATTTTCAAAGTTGAATAGGAGGATAAGACAAATGATGTCCCTTGATGATGCGCCATGTTTTTGTACTGGCTAGGAGAGAGGTGTCAAAAAGCATTTCAGATCAGCATTTTTGTGAGACCTAATTACAGGAAAATAGCACCTAAAGTGCTTTCTGCCACAAACTGCCAGAACAGCTTCAGTGAACCTTGACAAAGATTGTACATGTATCCGGAAGTGTTCTGGAAGGATGAACATGAATCTTCCAACAAGCTTTCCTCAAACTGATGCTGATGTCCCAATAGCATAACAGAGTCCCTTTTTTCCTTTGTCATGCATCTGTATGTCTTCAACTCTGAACACAGTCCAAGGTGAACAATATACTGATGAATGAAATTGATGAATGAAAATGTTCATGTAAAAATCTAAACAAGTATGTTGCCATTAAGTCTGAGTGGAAGCGTTTGAGTGATCTCTCCTATAAAACAAGTAGGCCGTAAATGAGCCACACACAAAGCCCTTGTGCTGCTGACCCTGTTATATATAACCTATGCACTAAGCTTAAAATATTAGAAATGTGCATCCAAATAGAGGTAGAATGTGGAAAAAAAAGCATATGCCATCTTCCCAATTTCTTCTATGTTTGCATCTTTGTCAATCTTGAATATTTCAGATCATCCAACTGCTGCTAATATTAGACAATTATAACCCAGGTAAACAATGTTGTTTTTAAGAGAAGATTTCATTTATTGAAGGAAAAATGCTGTTCAGTCCTACATGGGCCTATGTGAAAAAGTAATTACCCCCTTAGCTATCAATTCTAAATTCTAATTCTAAATTCAAAACTAAATTTTGACTATTGGGTTCAATTTCATTAGCCACACCCAGGCATGATTACTGCACATTGACAAAGCTCCCAGACAAACATTTAAAGAACTGCAGGTGTCACTTGCCTCAGCGATGGTCAATGTACATGATTCCACAATAAGAAAGAAACTGGGAAAATGGCATCCATTGGAGAGGTGCACGACACAAACCACTGCTGACCAAAAGAACACAAAGACTCTTCTCACATTTGTCAAAATTCATGACCCCAAGACTTTTGAGATAATATTCTTTAGACTGATGAATCAAAGTTGGAACATTTTGGAAGACATGGGTCCCGTTACATGTGGCATAAATTAACACTGCATTCCACCATAGGAACATCACACCAACAGTAAAACTTGGTGGTGGTAGTGTGATGGTCCGGGACTGCCTTGCTTCTGGAGGACTTGGTCAAATTGTCAGTCTGTGACCTAAAGCTCAAGTGCAGTTGAAGTATGCAGCAGACAATGACCCGAAGCACACAATTCCACCACTTAAAATTAAGGTTTTGAGTCTTGCCGTTGCAAGACCTTAAATGGGCAGCACATGCTCCCAAACCCTCCAGTGTTGCTGAATTAAAATAATTCTGCAAAGAACAGTGGGCCCAAATTCCTCCACAGTGATGTAAAAGACTCACCACAAGTTATTGCAAATGTTTGACTGCAGCCGCTACTGCCAAGGGTGCCACAACCTGTAGGTTTAGGGAGGTAATTACTTTTTCACATGGGTGATAAAGATTTTGAATAAATCTTTATCTTCAATACATGGAATGATCAAAGTTCACATTGCATGAACTTGCACAAAAATAATCTGTCACAATCTGTCTAATGTTAGATAAATGGCATTTGGGTACTCATCAGCTTGATGAGTTGAGCATGTGAATATTATTATGAGAAAAGCTAAATATAGTAAGTAAATATAGATAGATCGATAGACCGATAGATCGATAGATCGATCGATAGATAGATCGATAGATAGATAGATAGATAGATATTGCCAAAAGTAGATGATAGACTATATTGCCAAAAGTATTCACTCAACCATTCAAAAATTCCATTGTTCCAATCATTTCCATGGCCACTTGTGTATAAAATCACGCACCTAGGCATGCAGACTGCTTCTACAAACTTTTGTGAAAGAATGGGTCGCTCTCAGGAGCTCAGTGAATTCCAACATGGTACCATGATAGGATGACAGGGGCAGGGGTGGCTCAATGGTTAAGGTGTTGGGTTACTGAATAGAAGGTTGGCGGTTCAAGCCCCAGCACCAACAAGCTGCCACCGTCGGGCCCTTGAGCAAGGCCCTTAACCCTCAACTGCTCAGCTGTATAAATGTGATAAATGTAAGTCACTCTGGATAAGGGTGTCTGCCAAATGCCATAAATGTAAATGTAAATGACACCTGTGCAACAAGTCCAGTCATGAAATTTCCTCGCTACTAAATATTCCACAGTCAACTGTCAGTGGTATTATAACAAAGTGGAAGCGATTGACAATGACAGCAACTCAGCCACGAAGTGGTAGGCCACGTAAAATGACAGATCGGGGTCAGTGGATGCTGAGGCGTATAGTGCACAGAGGTCACCAACTTTCTGCAGAATTAATCATTAAAAACCTCCAATCTTCATGCGGCTTTCGGATTAGCTCAAGAACAGTGTGTAGAGAGCTTCATGGAATGGGTTTCCATGGCCAAACAGCTGCATCCAAGCCTTGTATCACCAAGCACAATGCAAAGCATTGCGGTGTAAAGCACACTGTCACTGGACTCTAGAGCAGTGGAGACGTGTTCTCTGGAGTGACGAATCACGCTTCTCCATCTGGCAATCTGATGGATGAGTCTGCTTTGGCAGTTGCCAGGAGAACGGTACTTCTCTGAATACATTGGGACAAGTGTAAAGTTTGGTGGAGGGGGATTATGGTGTGGGTTGTTTTTCAGGAGTTGGGCGCAGACCCTTGGTTCCAGTGAAAGAAACTCTTAATGCTTCAGCATTAATCTACCAAGAGATTTTGGACAATTTCATGCTCCCAACTTTGTGTGAACAGTTTGGGGGTGGCCCCTTCCTGTTCCAACATGACTGCACACCAGTGCACAAAGCAAGGTCCATAAAGGCATGGATGAGTGAGTTTGGTTTAGAAGAACTTGACTGGCCTGCACAGAGTCCTGACCTCAACCCAACAGAACACCTTTGGGATGAATTAGAGTGGAGACAGGGAGCCAGGCCTTCTCATCCAACATCACTGCCTAACCTCACAGATACAGTTCTGGAAAAATTCTCATAAACACACTCCTAAACCTTGTAGAAAGCCTAATCCCTATGGATTAAGAATGGGATGCCACTCAAGTTCATATGCATGTGAAGGCAGACGAATGAATACTTTTGGCAATATAGTGTAGATAGATAGATAGATAGATAGATAGATAGATAGATAGATAGATAGATAGATAGATAGGCAGTGCAGTAACAATAGATACAAGATAGGTGCAAGGTAACAGCAGATAATAACAATACTGAATAAATATGTGCAAATACTAGTAATGTGTCTCGATAAAAGTGTCTCGATAGAGTGTCCAGATGCGCAGATGTACAAGGTGTACAGTAAAGTGTCCATATGTGCATATAAATAAAAATAAATGTATGATTTGAATACAAAAGTCTAGATTTAGTCTAGATCTTAGTCTTAGATCTTTTCTGTTCCCTCTTCTGGTCCCACAGGAAGAGTTGAAGAGCCTGATGGCTCTCGGGAAAAAGGATCTCCTGCGTCTGTCTGTTGTAATCGCCGAGTCCAATTCTACACAAACCACTGACCCTGCTCGTCTGACCAGCTTGTCCAGTCGCATCTTGTCTCTCTTTTTCATGCTTTCTACCCAGCTACTACTACTAATAACTATTATAATAAACTAAAAGATCATTCCTACATTAATTTTCTAACTCATAAATCCATTTTCAATAAGCACTTGAATCTGGTCAGGGTCACTCTAGATACTGAGGGAGGGAATACATCACATATGGATAGTCAGTCCATTGTCAAGGACCATGCACATGTATTCACACATTCATTCACACCCGGGGGCAATTTAGAGGGGGGAGAAACATGAAGAACTGAGAGGTAACCTGCACAGACATGGGAAGCACAGGCAGTAACTTGAACTCAGTTCAAGTGTGTCTGCTAATAGAGACAGGGCTCCCACAGATAAAAATAATCACTTTGTATTACATATATTTAGGACAACACAAAATAGAAATGTAGTGGTCAGAAATAGCAACAGCTCCTGTCTGTTTTATGTTCATATCTAGATGAAATGGCAAGATGTAAGGTTTTACGTTCAGCCAGACAGATGCATACTATCATCAAATTTACTAAACAAGAAAGTGCTAAAGTCATAATATAAGTTCACTAAAGCATTTAGTTATCAAACTTTTTCTGTGAAAATCCTATAAAGCAATTCTCCATGGCAATCGTGAAATGGGTTCAAAACAGACTGACTGATTCTTAGATGCAGAAATTTCCCATGAGAATTTTTTCCTACAAAAATGTTGCTATATACTGTAGCAAAGGTGCTAGTACTGCTAACAGGAAAATCCTAGCAGGAAGGGCAAAAAATCCCAATTTTGCCTAAATCAACCAAGCAACCAAGCAACCAATCAACCGATCAATCAAGCAATCAATCAATCAATCAAATCAATTGGACAGTAAAGTGTACTGGGGAATGGGGCAGATTTGTGATGCCTTTCATGAACTGAAACACATATTTTCTCCTATGTGCATCTCAACCACACCTTGGTTTCACCCAAATTGAAAAAGGGCGAGCACTGCATTTAAATTCCATTTCAACTGGTGCAGGAGCATCATGGACATTTTTGACAGCTGGTATCTGATTGCAAACTGAACTGAAACTGAATTGATTAGACTTAGGCCCATTTCACAACATAACCAACAGTTTGATCAAATCCTGACATCCACTGTGTGAAGAAATCTTATTTGGCTAGAAAATGTTTGACACATCTTTAGGCAGACTGCATTTACTAATGCATTGGTTAAACTCTTACACAGCAGAGCATTTACAAAGTAAAGAAAACAAGATATTTCATGCTGTTCTTTTTTTTATTCATTCATTATCTAAGCCACCTATGCTACTAGGGGGTACTGGAGCCCATCCCAGCAGTCACTGCGCAAAAGGCAGGGAAACACCCTAGACAGGTCACCAGTCCATCACAGGACTAGGTCTCACACACACACACACACACACACACACCTAGGGGCAATTTAGGATGTCTAATTCACCTGACTGCATGTTTTTGGACTGTGGGAGGAAACCCATGCAGACATAGGGAGAACATACAGACTCCATCTCTGCCTGGCCAGGAACTTGAACACAGACCCTTCTTGGCAACACACTACGCACTACACCACCATGCCACCTCACATTGTTTTAGTGAAACCTACTTATGTTATTTATGTTATTTAAGTTGTGTTGCCAACTAATGCTATAGACATGACCAACAAAAGCAATGTTTTACCTCTTGGTTGTTTGCATGAATTCTGACACAATGACAGGATATGACAGTTTTCTTCAGTTAAACAGTGCTGCCATAGCAATAGAACTTTATGATGGTTTCTTTCACCTCAAATATAATCTCTAGCTCTGCTTAGTGTTTGGACAAGAAGAGAGGTGCAAACAAAGACTGCATTACTGGCAGAACCCAGCCATCTTATACCACAGAGTGCCAACAATCGATCTAAGGACAGACTGGGTGGAGCCCTGCTCATTGCTCTTGACCCTGTTACTGATACAATCTATGGACAGATGCTGTAAAGCAGATATGCTGAAGTGAAACACAGCCTTAAACAGATTTATGTTCCCAGAACAGTGGGATGTTGTCTATAAATTTTTACCTAGACATAGTGATGTGCTGTACCATATGGCAAGAAATCCATGAAAGGCAATGCTATGTGAACATTGCTCTGCTATACTGATAAAAGGAAAGCCTTAGACTAAGGAACTGTTGTTAATATATTCTATAGTTCACAATTCACCTTATGCGATCTTTAAACTGAAACCTTAATTAAATAATATTGAATCCACACAGTAATTATTGCATACCATAGGGTGGCGAAACTAAATGTAGCTCATAGCTTAAGAATGTCAATGCATAGCGACAAATGCTGCAGGAATTATGCCAAAACATAATAAAACACAGCTATGGATAGGATGGCAATGCATGGTTCAGTACCAGATAACAAGTTAATTTGTGTTTTAAATCTGTCAAACTAACCTCAAAATGTGTATTTACAAAGAGTTTAGTATAGACATTAATGACCTGCTGCATGAAAATGTAGGTAGGCTGAAGTAAGAGGCGAATACAAAAAGAAATGTGCTCAAGTCATCTGAAACAGCTCCAGGGATCAGTGGTGCAAGGTCAAGCAGGGCGTTTGAAAATGCAGTATGTGCTTGATGGCCAGTTGATGGCCAAGCTTTCTATTGTGGCTCGTTTGTGGCAGCACACACATAAATGCAGTACAGAAATGGTACATTTCCCATCTCATATAATGCAGCATTTCCTTATTTAAAAGCAAATCCTAGCCATCTTGCAGTATGCAGAGCAATTGCAGTGAGGTTATTGCTTTGTGTTTTACAAACACTATTAAGGAAAAGCAAAGCTGTGTATGAGATCTTGTACTCATTAATGCCAGGAAAACACACGGTTTTCATTATCCCGTTTCTCAATTCATTGATTATTAAGTGTGGAAAAAGAGTATATACACACTTCCCTGCCTTCAACCTGACATGCATTGCCTATCCCCTGCGGTATGTGCATCTGTCTACAACATGGTTTACACATGAAACATTTTGTCAGTCATGAATTTTCCATGCAGCACGGAACTGGCTGAGTAGTGACATAAAAGCTATTTCCGACATGGTCGAATAGTTCATCAACAATAACGCATTTCTAACACAATTTGTACATGCATTCTGATCATTATTTTACGTGTTTAAACATATACAATCAATGCATGTTATTTTGGTATATATGTGCTCAAAACACTGATAGGAAGGCTAAAATCCAACAGTTAATAGAGATATTTGTTAAAAACAATGATTAGCCATACACTGTAAAGCTCAACAGCCTCTATGTTTTTTTTTGGTTTTTTTTGGTTTGTTTTTTTTCATCTCGGAGAAACCTAAACGCCTGGCGTGTACTTGAAAGCACCTCCAAAGACTCAATCTGGACCACCCCAAGATCTAAATTCTTGGTCTTGACTCGACTCTTTAAGTTCTTGACTTGAACTCCATATAGGTCTTCTCATCCCCATCACTACCTTACCCCCCAAGTCATCATTGGTCAGCTCTACCTGGCTGAGGTATCTAATTTGCATACAGTTGAATCCAAATCAAACTTTTTTTGCCACAATATGAGGCTCTCCCTAAAATCTTGGGCAGTTTTAGTGACTACTCATTGAAAATCAATGGTCATAAAACAGTGTATGCCAAATCCAAAATCACTCATAATATTAGAAACAGTAAATAGAGTTTTGTGCAACCACAGGAGTAGTGAAACATCTTCACAGCTTGCTCACAGGTCAGTATGAGGGTAGTGCAACATTTACCTGAGCCAGAAATACTGAAAATCTGTAGCTGTTGTTTGTACTTAAGATGTCAGAATTGGAAGTCAGAGTGCCAGAATTCCCAAATGGGTTGGTGACCACTGAGATAAGATGTAGTGTTGTGAGGCAGCCTTCTAGCTTTTTCTCAGTAAAGGAAAAGCAAGAAGTCCAACAATTCGTTTATGTACAGAAAGAGACCATTTGACAGACTTTGCAAATGGCCAATCATATTTATTTACCATTGTTTCACTTGCTTCTAAATATATCATATGGTCATGCCCAAAAGTAAACCATGTCTATAATTTATTATATTTATTATTTATTATATTTATTATATTATTTATTCATTCATTCATTCATTCATCTTCTTGGCCGCTTATTCCTTTTCAGGGTCACGGGAGAGCCGGTGCCTAGCC
>JAOUQY010000038.1:27103172-27124110 GCA_028566355.1 Doras micropoeus | reverse complement strand
GGCCCTACACCATACTAATAAATTATTGTGGTCTAAAATGACAGGTGTTTCAGTTTCATTGTCTAACCCCTGTATAACAAAATGATTTTTAAGGTGGTAACAGTAGCCCTACCTCCACTGGCCTAGGGCTGGACAATAATTAAATATCAATATATATCGCAATATAAAATGTTTCAATAACAGTGATATCATTTTAAATGCATTTTCAATATTTCAATATACACTATTTACAGCATCTGTCACCGATTAAAGTTTATTACAGGGTGCTGTCATCAGTTCTTTGCAGTCAAGCCAAGCAGAAAGTGTAGAACACAATAGGCTACGTCAGTGCATCAGTGCGTGATGACATACACCACAGCCATGCAGTCAGTGCTTAGCATTAGTAGGCTAAGCTCCGATGCGGCAAGATTTACCTGCAGAATAGGTACCCCTGAATGTGATATAGATGTGACTGAATATAGCAGACAAAATAGTTGATAAGAGTGGAAAGACTAATAAGATCTGATAAACTTCAGGATTCAGTGTGCTGCAAAATGTGCATATATGCCCCAGCGTTTTTATTGTTCACTCACGTTTTTCTGTATTCTGCAGCAATTCTGAGCACTTTTCATATTCTTTATCCTGGTTGACACACTTTTGTTTCAATCTGTTTACATAAGAATAAGATAATCATCAGCGTATGTTGTAAAGCTGGTTTAAATATATTAATATTGACAGAGCTGAGAGGTTTATGTTTATTTGATGGTGATGTCATGTTTCTTGTTTGTATATGAGGGCTGAATACAAATAAAATGTGAACACTGATTTATTTGTACCATTTCTATTTCTAAAATATTATATAATTTCATAGGAGGATGTTTTATAGACTTGGTAAATTAATTTTCCAGACATTTGTAGGTATATCATATTGACCGAAATTAAAAAATATATCATGATATCAATTTTATCCATATCGTCCAGCCCTACGCTGGCCACTTAAAAAACCCTTATGTTGAATAACGTCCTATAACAGCATGCCCTGTCACTTTTTATTCTACACATAGCATGGAGGATTTTGTACTTTATGCATTGTCCATATAACTAAATCACATAAGACCCTGACAAATAAATTTGTACCTAAAACTTAAAATACAAGTGCCATGGAAAAAAACAGGCTTTAGTTCATTATGTCATTTTGTTGTACAGTCCATATAATAAATTCATTTGCCTCACACTGAATAATAGCAGTCTGTGCACTGTGGGTGTATTTCTTTGTATTTCAAATAACAAGCAGACAGACTATGACTAGCTTTGATGAAGTGTCTGGCTTATACAGAGTGTGGGTGCGCACTTCTTGTGTTGTGTCTGTATTATTAATGCAATTTGTTACTGCACTTGCCTGTATACAAGATACATACGTCAAAGAACTGGTAATGACCTCCTTAATTTTGTACTCCTACAACTAACACTGGTTTTTGTTGTATTTAGCTGTGTTTAATAAGTTAAGGATTCATGACCAAACTTTAAATTGAAACATCTGATCGATGATGTTTCAATGATGACCCACTAAGAGCATAAGATCTGTACATAAGAGCTGTATAAAATTCCCAAAAATTGGGAAATTGGGAACTCTAGGTCAGTAAAATAATGTTGTGGGTGTCTGAAAAGTCTAATTTACACTGAAGTACCAGAAAAGCTGGAGTATCTATGGAAGCTTCTAGAGCTGTTTCTGCCATGAGAATGGCAAGTTATCATGATTTTGCCATTTTCAACACAGTTTAATAGTTGGAGCTTGTGAGATGGATCATAGCATTTCAGAGGTTGAAGCAAAGTGTGGAGTTTCACATACGAGTGTACCGTGACTAAGAATTCCGACAAAACCTTAAACTTACAACAGCCGCATCGCCGTAAAAAGACTCTGGGTAAGCAATACCCAGATAGCAAGAATTGTTTAACGTGATAGGTGTGCAACACTACCTCAAGTAACATTGGAATTCAGTGCTGGGGCCTCAACAAACACCAGCATGAGGACTGTGCATCGTTCCCTCCAAGATCCCATGGGGGACCTACCAAGTATTAACTGGTATACCAGTTTTATGTACTTCAGTGTATTTTCAATAATTTAGCTAGAAATCCTTTCAGTTTTTTATGCCTGTACTGTTTGTATGTGTTCAGCCTATCTGCATGTGTCATTGTCAGAGCAGAGGAATAAAGGTAAAATCAGCTTTTATGGGGGCAGGTAATTGTGTCCAGCAAAGCGTGTAGGGGATTTGACAGGCTAGACATAAAATCCTAATGAAAATCATATTCAGCGGCATGCACATCCAGAGCACAAACAGATCCACCCGCAAATCGTACAATGCTTTAATACGCGTCAAACTGGAAAACTTCACAAATCCACAAAGGTTATTTAAATAAGCTGCAAACTGCAAACCGGCAACATAAGATTTCATTACAAGTGAGATTCCTGAACCTCAGACTTTATTAATATCTTCTGCAGTGCAGCTTCTTGGTCTTACTATTAATAAAAGACACCTTTAATTAAAAAACATCACACCAGGAAAAAAGGAAGAACTGAGGAAGAACAAAGGAATTAATCACTATTGGTTAGGCCCATGATATGATATTATCATAATATTTAAGCCACTATATATTATTGCGATTTTAAACATTATGCAATATGCTAATTGTCAATATAATATATTGCAATTCATTACCTTTTTTCAACTGCAAATTATGTCCCCAAAGAAAAACTCTGTCAACATCTGTTTTACCTAATAAGACACATTTCCTTCCTTTCTTGATAAAAAAATCCAAAAGAATTCCAGACATTTGATTTAAATGCAGATACCACATTTCTGATTTCCTACTTCGATGCCTCCATCTTGTTTTGACCAGCATTCTCCGCTGACCAATACATCTGCTGACTTCAGCAGAAAAATAACACACCTCCATCTACTGAACCAAGAGACAACTGATTATATTAATCTAGTACCAAAAGGTTTCATTCATATTTGCAATTTATATAATAAAATATCAATAATTTGTGTCCTTGTACTGACATCATGCAAAGTAACGATTCCCCCCCACCCCTACTAATCCCTTAACCCCTAACCTGATGTTGCCTAAAAATACCCTGAACATGAAGCTCAGATCTGGGTTTGCCCCAGAGAACTTATGTCATCCTCTAACTCCTGGTACTGCTCCTAAATCCCCCAGCAGCATGTACCGCACTGCATGCCTTCATGGGCCATGGCCGCCTGCTAAGCACACAGCCAGCACTTCTGAAAGCAAACTCCAAGTTCCTTGACACTCAGCTGTACACACGCGCATTCCAACTGCCTCCAGAATCATATCAGCTCTGTCACTCCCACCCATCCCTCCTCCACAACAATACCCCACCAAACCGCCCTGCAAAAATAGCCAGGAAAAGCTGCTTAATGACTAAAACACCCGCAGATTTTTAATACGCTAATCAAGGAAGCGTCACTGCCACATCAGCATCATGCTGGAGGCTTTTTGTAGTCGAGCTGAAAGGTTGCTCCAGCTTTGAGGATTTGCCATCTTTTCTTGGAAAAAGTCGCTTCAAAGCATGTTAGATATTTATATGAGGATACGATTAGTGCTCAAAAACAAAAGGTGCAGCTTCTCAAAAGCTCAAAATACATTTTACAAAACTGTTCTCTTACATAATAACATTGTATGAATGCATCTGCTTAGACTTAATATACACAGTGTATGAGGAAAAGGCTTATTTTTTATCCATTCAGCTAAAAACAGATCATCTGATGGAATATAAAATAAATGAAACTGAGCCAACATATCAGCACAGATTGAGCTGTGAAGGCATTGACTCTACATATAGCAATAATCTACTCATTATCCACATAGTGCCATTTGGCTACCCGCTGATAATGGAGCCATTGAGATTTAACCCTTGCTTGATTTCTGCCTAAACAAATGCAGCGATGCTTTAGTCCATTAGTCTGTCCAGTTTTTTGACTCCTCATCTGTACACCCATCACGTGTGAAGTAAACAAAATAAATAAATAAAAAAATCACCAGAGTCTCTGCTCTCACTTAGCACAAATGCGTCATATAGCTTATTACATTATTACATTCTGTAACCTTGAGATGGCTGTCTCCACTACTTCTAGCTTGGATTCTCATTAATACACTGAATATCACTGGAAAGCAATGAGTATGAAAGAATGCTTTCTCTCAAACTGCAAAACCTGCAAAGCCTTATTACACATTGTAAGTGCATTAACAATGTCTCTCTGTTACATTAGCGTGACAGTCAACTGCTGACTTCTCACAGAGATAAAAAATGCAGAACCATCTGATGAATCGGCAGCACAATCACTAACACATCATAAATAACATTTAATGATTTAATGTTTGATCTCATAGTTTTGAAAACCATGACCACATATCAATGTCATTACTTCTACTTGTGTTATACCATAAAGTGCAAATTTCCTAGCTTATGTGTGGATGGTTGAATTTCAACACAAACTCACTTAACTTAACAATACTGTATGTAAATAAGGCTTACTTCATCTGCCATATATACTGTATATATAAGAGCTAGCAAAAATGTGACAAGGGCATGATGATCCATATTCAGGACATGCAAGAAATACTAGCAAGATAAATAGCCAAGCATCTGAATTTTGTGAATTAAACTGTGCCAGTCACCTCAGTGTTGCCCACACTCCATTCAGCACTATAAAGAAAGAGAGGCATAAATGCACAGATTCAGTGTACTGGATTGTGTTTACAAGAATGCAGCTGAAGCACAAAGTAAGAGCCAAGCTTTAGCACTATTCTAACTTGCTCGCTTTCTCTCTCCTTTTCCATCGCACAGAATAAACCCTAGGCCATTCCTCTTAGTCAAGTGGGATACACTCTCCAGGCAGCTCTGTTCACTTTCACAGAGCGCTCAAACAATGCTGTTGATCCTTCGAGAGCCAAAATGATTTTACTCTTCAGTCTGTATCCAAAGACGGATTGGAATGCACAATCACACATAGTGATTGTCGTTCAGCCTTGTCTTATAACTTCTGCTGATCTCATAAGAATCACCGACACTATGTCGCCATCTAGGTGGTGGGAGTGAATAGTGCATGGACGCAGTGGATACTGTTTGTGACTGACTGATCCAGCCAGGTTAGGACACTTGGCTTAGACAGAATGCTAGAGATCAGCAAGAATTAAAGACAGCAGATGGAAGATTAGGGGGATGAAACACAAAACAAAGCAATAAATGGTGGGCTGCCTGTTTCCCATCTAGTTACACAGCAAAGCTTAGAGCAAACATGACCTCTACCCTCGGTTTAGCCGATATGAGACACAGAGAGTGCTGGACACCGCTTACACACAGATGAATGCGGGCATCAGTCCTGCAAGCAAGGCATCTAGGATTACACTGAGGCTTCAGTTTCCACCCTGTAAACTGACTGTAAATTGATTTCCAGACTGTATGCGCATTGATGCACCAGTAGGGTGGTTGTGACACAGACGCTCCAAGTTTATGTGGATTTTAAATGGATGTAATCTATCATCTGTTGAGTGTGAAGCTATGGTCGCAAGACGTGTGGATGTGTGTGTGTGTGTGTGTGTGTGTGGAAGACCAATCTTCTCCAGGGTTGCTATGATGGGCTCTCTCCTACTAATCGACCTCTCTGTCTCTCTCTCACACACACACAGTATATAAATGGACATGCTCTTCTTGCTAAACCCCATCAGTCTTCCCATTAGTATTCTCTGCCCTGCTTTTAACAACTTAGGGAATGCGCAGCATGAACATCTAGAGATAAACATGCACCCTGTTCGCCATGACATTTCTCCCCATTCACAGCCAAATCAGTCTCGAAAAGAGAGAGCCAAAGAGACAGCGCTGGTCTCTGATTGTCTCAGATAGCAATCCCAACACTGCCTCTGGTCCCACAGGTGCTGGTTTACTAAATTACAAATGCACACACACACACACAAAGTGACAGAGAGACAAGAGACAGTCACTCCGACTGCAAAATATGCAGCAACACCTGAGATACAGTGAGTGAAAAACGCCTATATCTCCCACTGATAAGGAGAGAGAACAACCTAAATCCAGAACTCATCAGGATGTGGTGAATAGAATCACAGTGCCAAACCTAGCGATATCCATATTTACCAACTCCCCTGCAAAAGTGTTTGAGGAAGATTGAGTGGTTTTGCACAGAGCAAGACTCTACAAATGACTGAGAGTGAACTCATGAAAAATATGAGATGAAAGGAAACAGAGACTGAAGGAGATACAAAAGCCACTATGTGGCCTTGCTGCCTATGTGAAACACTGTGTGTTTGAGCAATGGATTAGACAAATCTGTTTTATTTTTCTCAGATTTCCCAGCAATTATCCTACTGAAAGAATGAGCTCTTCAAACAGAGATGCGAATGAGAAAGAGATGGAGTGACATAGAAAGAGAATAGCATATCAAGACTTTATGAGTATGAGGAAAATGGTAGTACTATTTCTTGCTCTGTATGACTGTATGATTTTTTTTCCTAAACATAGGGAGAAAATGAACAAATTTCAGAAACACAATGCATGCACTCCTTAGAGATGGCGGTAGAGGACACTTTCAAAGTCTCTCCTAATCTCTTGGGGCACAACATGAGCTTTCATTCCTTTTCCACTTTTACTCAGTCTTTCATTCAGAGAGTTACGCTTAATAAATTTAGACAGAACAACCTTCCAGGTAATTGATATGGGCGAGGAGAGGAGCAGATGCAGCTGCTGAAATTAACATTCTTTTCTAACTTCCCTTCCCTTTGCTCCTTTTTTCTTCCTCACAGTTATCATAGAGCAAAAAAGGAGAATAAAACAGAGCAATTAAAGCAAATTGTTTCAGAAAGACATGACTTTTCCCTTGAGGAACAACAAGATGCGAAAGATGCATGACTGCAAGGCTAGACCAGAATATGGTGTTAAAAATTGTCACTACCAAAGACTAAACCCTGCCAATAAAAGAAGATATGATGGCGAGCTGGTGCCAGGATGAGTCAGGTAGATTCTGTAATTATTTAGCATTGAAATAGCATCAGGACTGACATGATGCAACCCATTTCCATTTAAAATCCATAAAGATGAATAAGGTTCTCTGCTTTAATCACTCATCATTAAAGTCTTTATGATAGTCTGAAAAAAATGCACCTCTGACACGCAAGCTTTTTGTGGTTGATTCCCACTACATCAAAGAGTGCCTAATGAAATAGTTATTCTCTTGGTCTGGTCATGAAGTGTGACCTGTCAGGTTTAGCAGAAACACAACCCAATATATAATAATTATTTCTAAAGATCATCTAGATCATCTACAATCAAGGCATCCACCCAGACACAGACATATGCCTGCACCAAAAAAGGAAGGAGTTCTCCAATTAGGACTGTGATCAAAAGGGTCCAGCGGTGACCTTGTCTGGACAGGGTAGCATAAAGGAGGATCTGCGCAAAGAGTGTGTTTTCAGAAATTCAGCAGCATTAATGACTGAATACTCTCATTATCCTCACAGGCTTTTTACTCAAAAATGGGGCAAATGTGGCACAATCCTGGGCTGAGCCATCATTTTCATTCTTTACATGTTCAATAACATAAATCATAAATTAGACTGAAGGCAAAGCTGATTAGTAGGTGTATTCTCAAAAACAGTTAAAAATTGCCTGCTGTAATTTAGAGTTGTAAATTTAGAAACAGACTGTGACTGTAAAGACTTGAAAATGTGCATTGGTGCAAAATCAAATATGATAATTGCACCAAATAAGCTTGATCTCCTTTCCAGATGCATAGTGCTGATTATAATATAGCACCACATGAGAGTAACCCTGATATTGAAGTCAGAGAATTTCACTGAACTGAATTATGTCTTTCTTGTCTATGAGCACACAAATCATTTTGCCCTGCTGGCAGGTAACACACAATTTGTGAAAAACTACCGTTGAATTCTCTAAAGAGGAAAGTCTTTCATTACCTCACTGTACTGCATCACCAACCATCTCAGTAATTAAACCATTTTTGCTCTCTAAATACCAACTTAGAAGTTGGGAGCAGTAAAAAGGGCAACCACTTGTGTAAACAAACAGCTAATCTGTGTAAAATAATACCAATCATGCAACTGTGAACAACAAACACTGATTGTGTCACCATATTTTGTCATATATTCAAGCAAAATGGCACTGTAAAAGTCTCCAGATTTAGGAGTTCTACAACATTACTGCAGGTGCAGCTAAATCTGGAGGTGTTATAGCACATATCAGTTGGGTTACTGTTCATGATAACATCACAGATTTGCTTCCCCGGTGGAAATTTAGCTGCATTTTTCACAGAGCTGTAACCTTTCACCCTCAACAAAATACCATCTCTAGTCATTGTGAAAAGCATCAACAGCATTTCTGGATATCTTTTTCTTTGCGTGTGGCCAATATATTAAATGATGGTGTGTGTGTGTGGGTGAAGTCCCACTTACACACCTGTTACCACTGCAATGAATACTTCACCTGCTTTCCTTTCTTTTTTTTCTGTTATCTTTCACAGTCTCAAGACGACCATCCCTGTGTCCTACATGGCACTCTACTCACTATTCCCTGTGCAAGCTGCAAAGGGAATAATGATGCATAGTGCTCCCTAGGATAAATCAATGTGACCATATTCTACTGCAGTGCATTGTGGAATTTGAGTGTACTAGATATGCGCCATTAACTAACACACATACCACGCATTCCTTCATCTTTTGTCAACACATTATTCTAGTCTTTATTGTGATGGACCCAAATCCCAGGAAAAGGGGAACACATCCTGGGCAGGACTCAAGTACCAGACACAGGGACAATTTGAAGTAACCTACATTATATCTATATTAACTATCAGGCATTGCTTCATCCATTCATCCATCCATCCATCCATCCATGTATCCCATCTTTAGTAAGTTCATTATCCTGCTCAAGGTTGTAGTTGGTCCAAATCTTGGTAACACTCAGCACAAGGGAGGAACAGACCCTGGATGGGATGGCAAAACATCACAGGGCACTACACACACCTACACTGGAGCGATTACAAAAAAAAAAGAGATTCACCTACTGTCATATTTTTTTAGTGGTGGCCCTGTCACAAAAACAAGAGATGAACAAGAGCCATACATGCACAGGCAGAGTTCAGGATTGAGCACATTGTCTGTGTCACCATCCCACTTCAGACATTAGTTATGAATGTCAAAACTGTGCAAATATTGCACCTTATAATGAATGAAGTGCAGTTTCAGACATATGGTAGGTGTGATGCTGATGTTCATGACATCATCTAACAGAGGATTATTAACCGTTCAAACACGGAGCTCAATAATGTTGAATCTCAGGTTCTGAAAGTGACAGACATGATGTTTAAAGCATGGAGACTGCCTGCATCCATATATACAGCACTGTAATTTCTGCTCTGCCAGCGCTCTATTAGGAAAGGTAAATAAATAAATGCTAACGCAACAGACAGAGAGAGAGAGAGAGAGAGAGAGAGAGAGAGAGCGAGCGAGAGAGAGAGAGAGAGAGAGAGAGAGAGGAAGAGAGAGAGAGAGGTGGGGATGGCAAGTTGTGATTTCTCGGGCTCACCAGGTTTGCTTTTGAACGCAGGGATTTATGGTAGGAGGAAAAAAAATCCCAGCTGCTGCGCAAGAGAGAACTGGCGCCCTACCTGCGCGCCTATAAATAAGATTGCTTCCACTTGAACGCATTCGGAGCGAAAAGGACAAACGACAGAAGGAAAGCGCAGAGAGAGTTTAAATGCAACCTATTATGTATATTACTAGCTTGGGAAGCGGAGTGTTTTTTTTTGTTTGTTTTAAGAGACACAGAAAACATCTTCAAACACAATATCTGCATAATAAGCACTACGTAATCGTAATGATGGGAATCATCTACCCTAAGCATTAGAAGCTCTTCTGGAGACAGACTTATGCCGGAAAGGCAAAACACACTGATAGAATGCACTTGCGACAAAAGTTCGGCGCATCGAGAGTCAGGATCCCGTGCGGTTCACGCGCTACCAGCAGGAACGCAAAAGTTTCACAGCTACAATTAATCGTACTACGGACAATATCAAGCAGCTAATGTGAAGAAAACCATATGGATTTACTCAGTCACGACCTCTCCACAGACATGAGCTAAATCCCAAATCCATCGGACGCAAAGTGCACTGCATAGTGCGCCTAACAGATCGTTCATATATGTAGCCTATATAGGGAATGACGTGCTATTTGGAATTCACCCAACATGCTCAGTGCCTACAGACTGCCTATTATATAAAAAAGGTGCCATAGACCATAATCTGGCAAAGCGTGATGCGTGGGTATTTATAACAGCAATAAATTAATTCAGGAAGCATACTGTGAGTTCAATTCTCTATTAACACCAAGTGATATTTTCGCATGAGCTACAAGAATATAGGCTATAAATAGTGATAGAGTTACTGGCACTTGTTGGGTACCACCATGCACTAAAACTAACAGTAAAGAGCAAATCAAACCATACCTGGGCAACACAGATATCACCAGTCAACCCAGTTTAAATCGTTTACTATCCCATAAAATAAAAAAAAGAAGAAATATCATTTAAAGAGATGCTTGATATATACTAGATAGACATCAGGTATCGACAAGTAAGCAATTTGGCAACATAAAAAAATCTGAGCCAGATTATATCAGAATTGCCTTGCATTTATAATCCCAAATTAAATTTAAATCATTCTGAGAGAGAGAGAGAGAGAGAGAGAGAGAGAGAGAGAGACGCTCGTTCTAGCTCGCTTATCTAATTTCAGTCGCGTAAAGGGAACGGCGTGTGAATCTCTCTCTCTCTCTCTCTCTCTCTCTTTCTCTCTCTCTCACAAACACACACACACACACACACACACATAGACACACACACACACCTCTAATGAACGGAGCCAAAGGAACGCTGAACTTCGGAGCTGAGCTGAATATAGATGCGAGTGGAGTTTGACTTGCGCTGAAAACAGCCTTCTGCATTCTGTCTCTCTTGCAAATAACAATCAAGTACTCGTGCAATCACCAGGGAAATGCATATAAAAGAGATCAAGAGAGAAAACTGCTTTCTTAAGCAATCGAAAACACATTTTATATAATTGCACAACTCATGCCTGACACAAAAGGTGATAAAGAGATGTATGATCGCGCCCACGATAAGGCGATCTGAAAGTAAGTCTAAAATAAATGCCATAACGCAATGATCTGAGCCACAAATCAAGGACGGCGGTGCAAATCTGACAGAAGAACAGCAGCGAAAAGCCTATTCCATGCACAGAAATGTGCTTTACCTGGGTGGCAAGGAAGGCGATGAGGACGCGGGCTCCCAACTCCATGATCTCTAATCGCTCGGTACGTAATTCAGAAAGGCGCGCAGCTCTGACCAGCTCTGCTCATAATGCCTGAGTGCAAGTGGCGCTGCAAAGAGTGAAGCCTCGAGCCAACTTCCTTCCACACTACAAATGCAGCCTCGCGCGCTGAGGCATTGGATAGAGGCGTCCGATCTGCGACCAATAGATTTACAGGGGCGGTTATTCTCTTGCACGCGCGGACACGCAAAAATATGCGTGGTGGAAGGGGGGGGGGGGGTTAACGTGAGCTAACGGATGAGCAAAAGCATGTCCTGCTTATTATTGTATGAAGATTATTTATCTAAGCATGTATAATGTATAGAACAATTTATCATGGTATCATTTATACATATAATAATATGTTAATATTTGCACAATTTTTTGGCATTCTGACAAATCTCATTGTCCATTCATTCATCTTCAGTAACCAAACGATCCTCGTCAGGGTTGTGGATTCTATCTGAAGTACGCTGACCATGACGCAAGACCCTGGATGGGATGCTAGTCTGTCACAGGGTACCATGCATACAAATTCTCACCTTCTGTCATAAAGTTTCAGTAGCTGCTTTACCCTGGTCTGGGTCATAGTGGATCCATAGCATATCCTAAGAACACTGGGTGGGCAGGAATACATTTGCCAAACCTTGATGCATAGGAGGATAGGACAACTCTGTAGACAGTCTTGCGCTAACTTAAAAAAAGGGTCTTTTTATGTTTTAACTTTTCAGCACATTTAATTCTTCCTCAACACAGACATGTATGCACACATACACGTGGCTCTGTGTTTCAGCTCTCTGTCTCTGGAAACACTCTCACTGAAAGCACACAGAGACACACAAATAGCTTAGTGTTAATCAGGCACAGGTGAGAATCATCACCTTACCTGCAGGTTCAACCTACTTCTCTTCATTCACAGCAGCTGTTTGATCATGCCCCCCATGAAACATACCCCTATTGCCGGTTTCAGGCTGGTGAGCCATCCAGCCTGAAGCAGACAACACTCTATCCCAGACTCACTGCCAACCCTAGCTAGCCCCAAATGCCACCACCATCTGCAACCCTTCAAGGTAGAATAGCTGAAGTGCAAGGTACCAAGGAGTGATCTGCACATTGGCATCTTTCATGTGGTGGAGTCATTGGAGTGAGGTGTGTTTTAAAGTGAGGGTGAAAGGGTGCCGCAGTCGGTAGAACCAGAGTATGAGGACAACTTCATGCCTAGGCAGTCAGGATTTCTTTCAAGATCCCAAATTGGGTAATAATGCAGATGAGTGCCTTTACACACTGCATACTGAAATATTGAGAAAAGACATGGTTTCTGGCTATCGTGTTTTATTTTCCACTATGACTAGCACAAAGCGATGCCCTCACACATCCAGTTTAATGGTCCAACCATGGCAGTAACAAATCTTTTGAAGGGGACCTCAATTAAGGGTAATGGGCACAACGGCACTTTTGGGGTGGCCAGCGGATTCACCAGCTGATATTTACAACATGCTGCACACCATCTGAACATAATTGCTCAACCAATAATTGTCATAATTGCTCGACCAATAGAAATGATCCATGAGATGGTCTAGGACGGTCTAGGATGGCCTTTGTCCTGTTCCAGGTGCCCCCTTAATGGGTTATAGTGAGCTGTCTGGAATAACATTTCCGGGTGGCTCTTCAGGACCAAAAACAGGGTCCTCTCTTCCTTAGTTTGAGTGTCCTACATCACTCAATATAACCTATACTTTGATAACATTTTCTTTGGGTGAGTGCAACATTTGGCTGGATTCACTAACCATCTATTACTGTGACTTGGTTGAAGGCATGCCTCAGGGTCTCATTGCTGGTCTGTTCCAAGGGGAAATTCCTGAAGGGAATCCCTTCCAAGGGTAAAGCGTAAGGCCCCTCCATACCCTCTGTGTCCCCCTGACAGAGTTGACATAGATGGCACTGGACCCGCCTCTGCTGCCAAAGCTGAACTCTGCCCCATCCCTGCCACACCCCATGGCTCTGTGTATCAGCTGTATGGCACTCTCCCAGAAAGCTCTCAGAGACACACAAATAATCTATTATTTATCAGCCACAGGTGAGAATCATCATGCATTACCCGCTTCTCTCTGTTCAAAGCAGCTGCTCAAACACACCTCCACTGCCACAATGTCCTTAATGGGATGGCACTCCATTGCCAAGCACCAAGCGCACACATTTACACACTCACACCTAAGCCAATCCATATATTGGCATAGATTTGGCAGAGGCGTAACTATAAGACAGCCAAAACAAACAATTGGGTCCCTGATTTTTAGGGCAACCCCTGAAGGATGTCAAATCCCAAAGTGCAAAAATCCCTCTGAACTGGGCCTAATCTTTTTGGTATGTTGGACTGCAAATTAATTTAAAATTGTTGTGCTTTCCAAAATGAAGAGAATTTATCTCTTTGTCAGAAAAAAAGATGCAACAAGAAAAATAAGAAGAAAGAGGAAGCACAATTGTTGTAAGTGGTGGAAAATTCTAATTACAAAATAATTAAAGATGACTGTAGGTTAGGCCATAAAATCATGAAATACTAGCCCAACATCGTTTTGGCAAGCAAGCAGCCAGCCAGGCATTGGTACTGCATAATCTTTTTAAAGTATATACACAGAATAAAAGGCAACACTTTACCAAAGGTGTTCTGTTATAGCCTAAGTGATTTAACCATGGTTTAATTTTATTGGAAAGCTTCATCTAGCACCACATAGATAGCACATTCAAACAGTCATCATATAGTTGGGTCATCATATTGATTCTTTTCATGATATTGATTTGCAGGCAGACAATGCGCATTTTCTTGCCTGGGCCTCGCAATAATCAGCTCTGGTTTTTGGAACGGAGGAAATGAACATAGAAAGAATATGTGAAGCAGTAACCTGAGCTCAGGATCAAACCAGGACCCTGGAGCTGTCAGACAGAAATGCTACCCACTGCTCCCCCTTTCTCTTGTTATTAATGTATATTTGCTTTACATTACTGACCTCAGGGTTACTTTCCTTTGGAGAGTTAAACTTCTAATGGTTATGTCCTATGGTGAAATACAATTATGAGACATGCACATTATGCTAATAGTCTGACTAAAGGCTTAGTTAAAGGAACAACACTACGGTCATTATCATCAACATTTATCTGTTTCTGCTTATCAGTCCTGGACAATGATCAGAAGATATTTGGTCCATTTTTTCTAATTGATGTTTTCATAAATATTTCCTTGACCTCTATGTTTCAGACAATAGTAGAGATTTTCAGGTAGATTGAAGTCAGGATTTTAATTCTGAAGCACCCACTGACTGTCTACCCTCATGTGCCTTAGTATTATCAAGCTGAATAAACCTTTTTTTTTTCATTTTAGAGACAGACATTCTACAGAGGATTTTTCTGATTTACTGGAGATTAATCTGTCTTTGAATGCAGACTGTCCAGGCCTTGAGACTTGAAAGTAGCTGCAAAAGTTGTACTCTCTTGATGATTCATGCTTGGAATGAGGTCTTTGTAGAGCCACATTTTGAGCATGATATCAGGTTTGTACACATAAATTCAGCATTCAAACATTGTAATCATTAATTCAGCAAATACATGTGGAAGCTCAAACATCAGAGTGTCAGGATGCAGACGTGTATAAATAGATATGGCTGCAGATCAATTTTCATTCTAGTTTTCTTTGTTTTTTATTTTCCCTTTTCTTCTCTACAAAAGTGTAACAGTGGACAAGTGGGTAGAGCTGGAGCTGTCCTTTTATCTCCCCAGCGTGTGCTAAATGAGAGATGCAAAATGGCTGCTAGCAGGTGCAACCAATTAAGTGGACCCTGTGGGAGTTGTAGTTTCAGTTTGTAGTTCTCCCACAGGGCACCTTTGGTGCCCTCTGGTAGCCATGGACATAACAGAGTCCCCCTCCAAGGGGCTCACTCTGGGAGGCTTTTCTCTTTTTCTGGGTCTCCCACACTTGTATGGAGCAGGTTTGTAGGGGTACCTGGTGTGGAAATCCTGGGTGAGGAGAGGGTCAAGGATGTTTTTGGCAGGGACCCAGGAGTTTTCCTCAGCGCCATATCCCTCCCAGGCTACCAGGTACTGCAATCCACCCTGCCGTCTCCTGGAATCCAGAATGTCCTTGACAGTGTAAGTGTCGTCTCGGGGAAGAGTGCTCTCAGCAGAAGTGGGGGTTGTTTCCTCTTCGTGATCTAAGGGGCCAGCCTGAGCTGGCTTGAGGGTGCTGACGTGGAAAGTAGGGTGAACCTTGGTATGTCGTGGCATCTGGTTCCCTTTTGACATGAGACAGGTACAATTGCATTCAGGTGTGCAATTAAGGGCAAGTCATTCTTCCCTTTTTAAATATGCTCACAGCTCATGAATTCGTTGACATCCATTGTGCACTCACTCCAACAACACAGCAGAAGATATCAACAAGATATTGGGGGCTCACAATAAATGCCCCAGCATATTGGAAGATTATCTAGATGATGCACAATATAGATTTGGCTGTGAAGCTATTTGGTTCATCAGCAATCTGCTTAGACCACATTTAAAAAGTGCCACTCTAAGAAGCTATGCCTTGACTGTAGAGGAACAAGTTTCAATCACTTTGATTTTCTATGCAAGTGGAGCATTTTATGAAGTTATTGGAGATGGTATGTGTGTCACAAAATCCACTGGTCATTCATAGAGTATCATCTGCCTTGACCAGACCTCTGGTCACATTTCCTGAAAATCCAGAACACCTGGACAAGATCAAATCAAATTCCTAATACGATTGGGGTAATAGACTGTACCCATGTCTACATTCAGGCACCTGATGAGAGAAAATGGGAATTTGTGAACAGAAAGGGATGACATCAATATTCATCAATGTTCAACTTGTGGAGGATGCAGACCTAATCATTACAAACTGTGTTGTGAGATGGCCTGGTTCAGTGCATGATGCACAGATCCTTAAGGAGAGCAATATTTTCACAAATTTCCAGCAAAATCACCCAAATGGCATCATACTTGGTGACAGTGGTTACCCACTCTTACCATGGTTAATGACACCTTTTGCAAAAGTGAACACAGCTGTGCTTCAACAGGGCCCATGCAACAGCAAGAGGTACAATCGAGTGGTTAAATGGGGTGCTGAAAATACACTTGCTTGAACGACTTACATGTTGAACCAAAGCAAGCATGCAACATCATCTGTGCCTGCATTGTTCTTCACAATATAGCACGAACACGCAAAGTCCCTCTCTACAATAATGAACAGTGGGCTCTTCCTCAGCCCCAAGATGGGGGCTTTGACTTGCAGCCGCCACTTGATGGACCAGCAGGACAGCAATGAGGAATGCTGTGTTAAACCTTTATTTCTCTCATGAGCATTGAAAGTTTAGTAATTTGTTACATATATATATATATATATATATAGCTCAGTGTTTTTGAGACAAAATTGTGACTATAAAAGCTAGACAATTAAAATAAAAGTGAAGATAGTATAAAATGTAAATAAGCAATTAAATTCATCACTAAAGTGTGGAGATGGAGAATAAAGGGAACACTTTGCCCTCTTAAAATAGTTGATGTAATGATTTTATTTTGCATTAACAAAAAATTGTAAAACTATTTCTCCAGCAGATGGCAATATTGAGGACTATTAAATTGCAGAAAATCCAGATCTAGAAATCCTTATCCTGAGATATCTGGATCAGCTCAATCCAGTCTGAAAAAGTTTTGAAAAACTGGGGCAAATTCATTTTGATCCTGGATAGGAAAAAAGGGGATTTGATTATCGAGACAATTTGGATCAAGATTCAAAGTGTTGAAAAAGTGACCTCATGTAATGAAAGGGCTACACAGAGATGCTGGGATGAAAAGTTTCCCCAGAGAGCATTGGACGCTCCCTCTGGTTGGTTGGCGTTCTCTGATCTGTGGATCTAGCTTCCATACTATGGTCTGTAAGAACTTGGACTCTGGAATAATGGGTTCTGGTTCAGCTGTGTCCGAGATTGGCTCATGGACTCGGGAGAGTCCCATTCTTGGGACCAGGTCTGTAAAACAAAACAAAGTTAAATCTAGAGAAGAAAATGGCACATCTGCCTTTGTAAGAGTTCAAACATTTAGCAGCTTTAATGTACTCTAGGTTCTTGTGGTCTGTGAAAATGGTTACGGGATGCTTGGCCCCCTCCAGTCAATGTGTCCACTCTTCCAGGGTGAGCTTTATGGCCAGTAGTTCTTGGTCTCCTACATTGTAGTTTTGCTCAGTTGAGGTGGACTTACGGGAGTAATAGGCCACTGTGTGAAGCTTGGCAGGCTCTCCTTGTCTTTGGGAGAGAATGGCTCCCACTCCTTGGCTGGAAGCATCAATTTCAACTAGAAAGGGGAGTTCTGGATCAGGCTGCCTCAGAATGGGCGCTGAGATCGAGGCCTTCTTAAGGCGTTCGAAGGCTTTCTCTGCCTCAGGACTCCACTTAAGGTTCTTGAGTGCTCCCTTTAACAGGTCTGTGAGGGGAGCAGCCTACAGACTAAAATTCCTGATGAATCTATGGTAAAAAATTTGTGAACCCCAAGAATCTCCATAGTTCTCTTACCATAGCAGGGGGTTTCCATTGAGTGATGGCCTCTACCTTCTGGCTGTTCATTGAGACACCCTCAGGTCCGATGTGGTAGCCTAGGAATTCGACACAGGTTTGATGAAACTGACACTTCTCTCTCTTGATGAAGAGTTGATGTTTCATTAGGCGTTGAAAAACCCAAATCATGAAATGCTTTATTAATAAAATGCTGAAAAACACTTGGAGCTGCAGCGAGGCCGTATGGCATAACCAAATATTTGTAGTGCCCGGTAGTGGTGCTAAAGGCAGTCTTCCACTCATCTCCTTTCCTGATCCTGACAAGGTTGTAGGCACTACAGAGGTCAAACTTGGTAAAGATCTTCTGAGGCAGGTGATGAGGGGTGTCTGATGTGTCCCTGAGCCAGGGCTTCTTGAATGTATTCTTCCATAGTTCATTGTTCAGGAAGAGATAGGGCATAGACTTTGTTTTGAGGAGGGCTGCTGCCAGGTAGAAGGTCTATGGCACAGTCAAATAAAAGATGAGGGGGGAGGCCCTTGTGTCCTCTTGTCGAAGACCTCCATAAGGTCTCTGTACACTTCAGGAACATGGACAAGAACATGAGTCTTGGGGCTTTCTACCCGAGTGGTGCGCACTTTGCAAACATTCAAGTTCAAACAATTCTTTACACAATGAGGAGACCACTTTTTGATCTCTCCCTCCCTCCAAGAGATGATAGGGTTATGGCTCCACATCCAGTCGATGCCCAGGATGATAGGGTGTTTAGATGAATCAATGAGCATGAGGGAGGTTTGTTCTTCATGAAACAGGCCGACTTGGATTTTAACACGGAGAGTCTGAAGACAGATGGTACCGCTGCCAATGGGAGCACCATTCACTGCCATTATTTTGAAAGAGGCTTTTTTCAGTCAAGGAGGGCTGAAAATGAACAAATAGAATTTGGACAGGTAGTCTGATGAACTGTGAAATCACTGGGTAGCAGAGGAATATTGCTACTCACCGCATGCACTGGGTGTAGCTTCTTTGACCACCCCTGGTGTGTGAAGTAGCAGAAGGCCTGGTCGGACAACTCATGATGACGTGAGAACTCTCTCCACAGTAGAAGCACTGTGGCGGTGGCCCACTGGAGGGCTCTGCTGCTGAGCAGGCTGATAATAACAGCAATCTTTTGTTGATCCGTTAGTTCTCCATTGAGCATGAAAAACAGGTCTCATTGGAGGAGAAATCCCTTGTACCCTTCAGACTTGCCACCATATCACTCTGGTAAGGCGCAGGCAACGTGGGGCACAGATGTGGGAGCTGATTCCACACACTGCTGGGTAGCCTCCCAGTGACGCATGGTGGCATGGACCTCCTTCAATTGCTGCGTGCTGTACAAAAGAGCCTGCTGTAGTTTTTGCATGTCTGCTGACTCCATGTGAGGCAGATCAACCTGTAATGATCCCAGACAGGTTGGAGTCAAGCGTAGTGCAATGTTTATTGTGACACAGCAGGTAATATAGCAAATGCAGTTCATGCAAAGTTCAAAAACCAGGAAGTTCAAAAGCACAGAGCATCAGGCGAAGAGGCAGAGAACAAGGGGAACGGCATTATAACCAAAATAGTCCAAACCTCAGAAGTAGTCCAAACGAGGAGACAAAAGGGCAGGTGAACACCATGCTCTGGCAATGTCAGACTAGGGAAGACAAAGAAACAAAAGACTAGTGAATTAGGGGCTAGTGAACTTAATGCATGGTGAGAGAAACAAAGAAAAAGACTTAACTTTTGTAGAAGCGCTTGGCAGATGCAAGGCGTGAAGGAATCGTGAAGAAGTTTGAAATAGAAGTGTTGATCCGCACTGGAAAGAGCTGGATCTGTCCTTTTATCTCCCCACCGCGTGCTAAACGAGAGATGCAAAATGGCTGCCAGCAGGTGCGATCAATTAAGTGGACCCTTGTAGTTTTGGTTTGTAGTTCTCCCACAGGGCACCTTTGGTACCCTCTGGCAGCCGTGGGCATACCAATTGTCTCCCAAATTTAATATTTGGAGCGTCACCTGTCAGCACAATTATTTCTATTCCTAAAATTATCTACTCTACTGAAATCCTTGGAATTTACTTTAGAGCTTGAACATAATTTCACGGTAAAATGAAGGCAACATACCTGGAACATCACTGAAAGTGACTGGAGTGTCAGACACCAACTGTTCTCCTTTTATGTGGTCATTATCATAAGTTAAAAAGATAAGAATACATTTCCTCAATAATATTGCTTATTTCAACTACTTATTTAATCATGCTTTTTCACTTATATGACTTTATTAAGAAGAAAATCAGTTTACATTGTAGGTGTAAACTCCTAAAAGTTCCTAAGGAACGTTTTTCTTCCAAACTTTGTCATCACACTGATGGTAAACACCCAAGTCTGCCTACTATTCTGCCAACTGCGGAAAGCACAATTCATTGTTGGAAAATAATTAGTGCTGACCACCCAGACTCTTCTATGCAGAACAAATCAGTAAAACATTCACAAACAAAAGCTGCCATGCTGTTCAAAGCCTACATAATGTTTGGAGAAGCCAAGTGTTCCTTGGTTCTAATTTTAAACACTCTTACACAGTCTTCTAATGATACCCTCAGTGGTCCAGAATATATGGAGAAAAGAAGAAGCAGTCAGTTATTAGACAAAAATCTTCAAAGATACTAGATTCAAGTTTTGAAGAGTATTTTGGTTAAAGTCATTTGGGGCAGGTTTAGCAATCCTGCTTCCTTTATTGTTGCCAAAGTTTTACCTGAGAGGGGAAATTGAACATATCACACATGTGTTCAGGTCAAAGAAAAAAACTTACAAGATAGTTGTTTTTAATGCTGTAAAGGATGGTGGTGACTGTTAGAAGTCTGCTGGCCACGCCCCCGCTTCCTGTTCGCTTGGCCAATCCCGCTTCCGCTAGCCCCGCTCAGCCTATCCGCTCCGCTAGTCCCGCCTTCTAACCTCTGACCTTCCTGT
>JAOUQY010000038.1:27086266-27097557 GCA_028566355.1 Doras micropoeus | reverse complement strand
GTCCAATTTAGCCATGAAACCTCCCACACTAAAATGACAGGTGTTTCAGTTTCATTGTCTAACCCCTGTATATTTTGCCTACTAGTGATAGCAGATTTATCTGATCATATATCAAATAGTGTGTGTTATTTCAATGTATATCCATAATGTTTTGTGGTTTTTAGAATAATATAATATAGTGAATTTAGCAGAGACATTTAGGTATGTTTTGCAACATCTACAGCTTCTGGCACATCAGTGGCTTGTTGGTGTGAATGTAATTGTGTCTCTCCTGTATATGTGCAGCTGCCCTACTGTTTTCTGTAATTCTTTCATTTCATTTGATGTTCCTTCTCTATTTATCCTGCAAATATCACCTGGTTCAGTGTTATAATTTAATGAATTGTTCAGTAGGTACAATGTTTGCCATTGATAAGCAAGCAATAAAACAGAATGGGATTTCTATTTTCTATAATAGAAAAATAATCAGTGAAGGGGTGGTACGGTACGGTACGGTACGGTACGGTATGGTATGGACAGCCAAAGTTGATTATGTTCAAATAACAACATGTCCTGAAGTGCCTTAGTCGACTAACACCCCAGTATTTTGCCAACCATTAAATTTTGTATTTATTAAGGAACAGCATGTACTTTTTCTATGTTTATAGTTATGCTATAGCAGCTATGAACAGTCATTTCCTCAACAGCTTTTAATCTTTCTCTATGGCACTAAAACTTACAGCTTATCATGTTACTGAGAAATGACAAAACCATTTGCCCTGACTTTCCCACTTCCCACAAAGCCAAATCAACTACAGAGCTACTGTTATTCAAAATTCATCAGAGCCTTCTGACAAATCAGAATTGCGTATTCAGCAGCACTGTGTTACAATGAATATTGTAAGCTAACATACCCCCTCATGCTCACCCTTGAGCCATTTTCAGGTATGTTTTTATCTCTTTTGTTTCTTGTTATGCATTTCTTGTTTGAATAATAGACTACATAATACATGTTGAAAATGGACTAACATTATCCATGTCCTTAATTGATATTTATGTACAAATTGCATTTCCAGTAAGATTGGGACATTTTCTAAAAGCACAAAAAAACCCCCCAAAAAACTCCTGAAATTTGGAAAATGTTTTGTGGTATCTCTTGTGCAGTGATGATTCAAAGTAGTTGAGGTAAAGAATCTCTGCTGACACCGTCTTCTTTTTTGTAAGGAATTTATTAATACACATATCAATTATAACAGAATCAGACAAGTATCAATGACAAGCTTTGTGCACAGCTTGGAGAGCACGTAAAGCCAGATCCGTTCTCTAAAGGAAAGGGGGGGCATTGGGTTATTTATGGGGAGAAAGGGCACAAAACCCCCACAACGTATAGCTTCCTTAGTCTAAATTCCAAACCATATATGACCAAAAGTTAGAGGGCCTCCAGTATCAGGAAGGCCCACCATTTTCCCCACATATCCAAACGGACCCTTCTATACATCGTAGAGGAACACTGAAGATCAGATACTACAGTTTTTTTATTTACTAGACGAAAGGACAAAGAAAAGATTTTTAGTGTTTTCAATGATTAACTTAATTCTACTTGGTTGGGGCAGAGGCATGTTTACCACTGGATCACATCATCTTTTCTTTTAATTATACTTTTATGATCTTTGGGAATTGCAAATAATAATTGCTATAGTTTTTCAAGTGGAATTTTTGACCATTCTTGCTGTATCCAAGATTTGGGCTGCTCAACAGTCTGTAGTCACTGTTGTCTGGTTCTCGTCTTCATGAAGCACCATACATTTTCAATAGGAGACAGATCTGGACTGCAGGTAGGCCACTCAAGCACACACACTCCTACAAAGCCACGCCTACAAATCCACACTGTTGTAACTCATGCAGAATGAGGCCTGGCATTGTCCTGCTGAAATAGATATGGAGTTCTTGGGAAAATAAGTCATCTTGATGGCAGCATATGTCTCTTTTTTTGCACTTTTCATTGGTAACAGTCTGTATGGTCTTTTTTTTTATCTTTGGCACATAGAATCAAACATCCATTTTTCCCAAAAGCAAGCTGAAATATGGACTTGTCTGGACCCAGAACCTGGATCCACTGTCTTTCGGTCCATCTCAGACTTCAGGCCCAGAGAACTTGCCGCTGTTTCTGTGCAAAATTAATATATAATAATATATAATAATATAAAATAATATATAATTCCTCTTTGCATAAAAAAATCAAGGAAAACCTCTAACTCAGTTGCTTTTGTAGTGTGAATTTTTGCTTAGTTAATGCAGGTTTATTGGCACTGGCAAGAGAATAGAATTGCAGCATTCAGTTTGGAACTTCTGTGCCATTAATGTGACTTCAAGAGATTTACCCATGGCTCAACATTAATGTTCACTGTCTCTATAACAAGCAAGTAGAGTAGGGTGGAACAAATGGAGAATCTTATGTTAAGTTAAAGTGCCCAAAAAGCATCCATCTTTATTTTTTAAATTAGGCAAATCATTAATTTAGAGAAGAGAGAATTGAAACACACTTTGCAAGCTGTGCATATTTACACACAGAGATCACACAGGGCTGTTCATTTTATCTGCCACATTGACTATAATACTTTTTTGCCTCACAGTCTGGACTAGCATAATTTGGTGGTGAAGAGATGCTTAGTAGATATACAGTTTTAGTCAATTTGCCTCAAAACCAACATAACTATGTGTTTTCCCTCTTGTCTCTCTTGGACCTGTTATAAATAGACTAGTGCATTCACTCATTTGATAGACACTTTTATCCAAAGAGACTTAAGTGAGGAACAACTCAATCATCATTTCAGCAGGAGATGCCAAAATAAGGTTTCATTTTTGGTATCTACAATTAGATTATTTGTTGTTAACAAATGTCTTAGGAATGATTATGTTGCACTTTGGAAGGGCACCAGCACTACCAACTGTCCAAAGAAAAATGTGTGGAATAGTGTGAAGAAACAAGGGTTAGCTCAAAGGCTAGATTCATGCAGCCTATCAGGTACAGTTATGTCAGGTGATTATGATATCCATAAACATGAAGACACAATTTTATTTAAACTAAATGCATATTCAGCTACAGGGCAGATGTCCAAAGTATAAGGGATTTGAGAGAGTCTGTCTGAGAGAGAGGCTGAGAGACTGTCTTCCCTATACTGATAATTCTGTGTGTTATTCATTCTTTAAGAACAATGAACTCTTGTAGTAAAAGTCTAGATTATCCCCCCTACAATACACAATATCTCAATCTGGATTTCTAGCACTCATCCCCCGACTGCGTGCACCACACCACAGAACAGGTTACTGAATTTCTGCATTACATTCTCAGTGGCTTTGGTAAATTAGTTCATGAGTTTTTTAATTAATGAGTTCAGACAGGTATTTGTCCTAGACGTAGGCTGCACATTTGACAATAGCCTCAAGGAAGCCTTCAGGAACTCAAAGTTCCCAAGTATCCCAAGTATCAGTTGTTCCTGAATAACATCCCAGGGCTGGACTATAAGTGTACTCTTTCAGTCTTCATATGGCAGACTAGGACATATCCATAGACATGTCATCGGGTCTTACAGCTAGGAGAGCCTAAAAGCAGCCCTAAATGGCTAGCAATATACTGGTCAGTGTTTGGAACTTGGATCTCATGGGAGAAGAGACATGCACTCACTGAACCTGAACCAAACAAATTATTTGAAACATTTATCTGCATGTTCAGCAATTATTCAAATTGATTAAATAAATTTTTATAAATTTATTTATAAATTAAATACATTTTGCTGGAACAAAAACAAGCACATACAGGGAACATAGTGGATAGCTATGAGGAAAAAAAGGGGACAGTTTGAGGTGTTCTTGTACGAAACAACCCCTTGTAGTTCAAGGGCTTATCGGAGTGCAGAGTGTTAAGATATTCATGTTTGTAATACCCTTCTGAGATGTTCTGCCTCTGAATGATTTATTAAAATCCACACAGTCCTAATTTACATGTTTTTAATGTGCCTTTGACTACCAAGCATTCTTGATGATGCAGCATCTATCAACAACCACTGGGTGGTGATGAAGTTTCCTGCTGAAGAGCTGCCCAGGGAGACAACGTCACTTAGGGGGCAGGCTTTGTCCTTGGGAGTAAACAGGTGATGTACTGCCAGAGGCAAAGGCAGGCCAGGAAAATCTCCTGAGCATTGTGCTCATTCAAGGAGGCTGATTGCCCATGTGTCAGATACTTTATTACAGCTTTCATGCTGTACATATTACATATTTTGTACCTCTAAGAATCTCAAATTTTCCCCTCCATCTTTATTTTTTCATTAGTAGTCTTGCAAAAAAGAGTGAGGCAATTGTCCGGCTCATAAAAGAGGGATATTTGATGACAAGAGCATGATTGACGTCTAGCTGAGCTTGTTGATGTGCATTACATAAACCTTGAGTACCATGTATATAGGGTGCTGTGACTGGATTTAGCAAGGCATTTATATCTTTTCTAAATGGCACAAGCTTAAATATTACAATGTTTACACCTAGGGCCACTTATCACCTTGGTATGAGACAACATATATAAAAATTGGCAAGCTTATAGTATGACTTCTAAGCTAAAGGTCATTGTTACATGAAATTCCTTCACAAAGCCATTATTGTTTTTTTTTTTTTACAAATGTCAAGAAAGTATGATAAATATACAGAAGGAGTTTACTTCTTGGTTACAATGTACGTTTTTTACTTGGTTACCCTTTTGTCACTGCCAAACGCTTTTACTCTGTAATATGGTTGATATTAAGTGTATGGCTGTACAGTGTTCTCCATAGTCTGACCTTTGCAGATAACAAGGAAGATCAGAAAAGGAGCAAAATTGCTACAGTTCACTGCAGTTGAAAATGGCTTAGATAAGGTGTTGACAAAAGGGTTTTGATCCTGTGTAGAGTGGACGACTTTTAGTCCAGCCTATGGCAGGGCATGCTATGTTGACAGATGGCCCAGAAATAATGTGAAATGGTTTGCAAAGCATTTGAAGCATCAGTCACTGAAGGTAAATTACAGCCAAAACCAAAGTAAATTCTGAGCCTAGGATAATGTAATAACCACAGCTTTTAAAGATGAAACTTTCCAGCTAACAATATAAGCTGTGATAATTGTATTGTCCTGTCCCCAAAATGTATCTTCACACTCTATTAAATGGTAACTTTCAGACCCAAATCAGCAGCACAAGTATAAAAATGTCCAAACAAGCTTATTGGAAACATTATTTACAGGCCTTGATTCAAGAGTAGGTAGTTTGAACAGATGGCTTTGTAGCCAGAGAGCTTCAGAACATGCTATTATTTCCATACACTATTGGTATAGCCAAGGATAAATTACATTGATAACTATAAAACATTCTTATTAGCTTTCATAAATTAGTCCACCCAGTATCAATTAAACCTTTACTCAACAGAGATGCCCCTGGCCCTATAGCATTGATATTATCTTTGCTGAGTATCAGTGAATCATATATACAGAGACATACACAAGCCCACATGCTCCATATAGAACAGGCACCTTACTGTCATTTTCCTTAGCAATTCAAATGGTTCCCTTGTGGGATAACAGGCTCTATCTGTGTGCAATCAGCACTAATCATTTTCTTCTTCCTACTTGTGCTGCTTATGGTGCTATTGCAATAAATGCTTTCAGTCATCAGAGGAGTATTCTTTACAGATATGCTGTACATGTTTCTTTTTAACCACTCCATATCCTTGTTTAAGCATCATTTCTCAGTAAAAGAGACAGCTGAAAGATGAAATCTGGCCAACTCAGGTTGTTCACATAAATGCTCTATCTCCCTGTTTCGATAATCTCTCGTTTTTCTCTCTATAAACAATAAATGGAAAAAGTCTCCTTTGGACATAAGCTGACAGTCCAGACTGAATGAATTAATGAATAAATACATACATAACCAGATCGAATGAATTAATGAGTACATACATACATACATACATATAGTCATGGACAAAAATATTGCCATCTCTGCACTTCTTTCAAAAAATTTACCACTTCTCTCATAAATTTGTTGCATTAACAAGCAAAAACTGTGGAAAAGTATAGACAATCTCAAGGCTACCAGTCCATCTACAGAGTTCTTAATGTTCTTGTGTCCACTGTGCTCAATATCAGTAAGAAGTTTACAGCCCATGGCACTGTATTTAACATCCCAGGACATATAGAGAAGAGAAAAAGACTGCAACAAAAGATTGTTCGAATGGTGGCTAAAGAACCTTAATGAACTTCCAAACAAATTTAAGCTGACCTGCAGACACAAGATACAATGGTGTCAGCTCATACTCTCCGTCGCCATCTGAATGAAACTGGACACTATGGTAGGAGATCCAGGAAGACTCCCCTGTTGACAGAGAGACATAAAAAACAGATTAGAGTTTTCTAGAACTTACCTGAGTAAGACAGAATCCTTCTGGAAGAACATCCTGTGGACAGATTAGACCAAAATAAAGCTTTTTGGTACATAATTGCACCATTTAAATGAAATGAGACCTTTAAAGAAAAGAACACAGTCCATACAGTCAAGGATTTTGGAGGTTCAAAGATGTTTTGGGGTTGTTTTTCTGCTTTTGGCACTGAATGCCTTGACTGGGTGCATGGTATTATGGAATCTGTAGACTACCAAAGAATTTTGGAGCACAATATAGGGCCCAGTGTCTCCATCAGAGGTCATGGGTCTTCCAGCAGGACAATGATCCCAGAAAAGATTTAACACAAAGCAATGGAGAGTTCTGAAGTAGCCAGCAATGAGTCCAGATCTAAATCCTATAAAACACCCTTCAAATATGAGAGAACTGAAACAGTTGAGTAAGAAACTCAGTCATGGTTACAGGAAGCAACTGATTTCAGTTATCGTTTTCAAATGGTGTGTTACCAAATATTATGTTGAGGGTGCCAATAATTTTGTCAGTCTATTACTGGAATTCTGTGTGGAATGATATCAGGTTTGACTTTTTTCTGCTTTTTTGTTTTGTTCCAGTGCAAACAAAGGAAATATACATGTGAATACCAAAGCTTTTGTAATTGCAATAATGTTCTGGGAGAAGTGGTACATCTGAAAAAAGTGCAGGACGGCAATATTTTTGACCATGTCTGTACATGCATAGTCTACACGAATCCGGAAGACACTAGTCTTCCAGTGCTTAAGTCTGTTTATCTGCCATGGTTTATTATTTGAAGCACTGTACAGTTCAAGACATACAATGTAAAAAAATGTCTTCTTTTGTTTTTCTTTCCCCATGTTCTCCCCACTTTTGTCACATGCCATTTGCCTTCCCACCAGCCAGCTGTCCATTATCACACAACAACTACCAGCCAGGGTGGGTCAAGAATCTTCCTCTGAGACATGTGAAGATAGCCAAGTGCATCTTTTTCAACAGCTTTTTGAGCAGAGAACAGCACAACATACTCAGTTAGAAGTGCTTTCTACCCTCTTCCACATAACTGATCTTATAGACACCCACAACTGGCTAGTGTTACTTTGACTGACAGAGAACACAATACATTTTCCTCCCTTGGCTCCCAGCCACAGATAGCTGTGTCTTTTTTCAGGATTCAAACTTATGATATACTGACAGTAGGGCTAATGCGTTTTGTTGCACAACTCAGTGAAAGTTAGTTTTCATGGATAACACTCCTAGATAAACAGTGCATAAATATACTGATTTTGTACTGTGAATTAAAGGAGAACAATACTAAGAAAATGAGGTTGTTTTCAAGCACATTTAAGCTATCTAAATATATAAATAACTAAGACTATTTAATCTCTCAGCCTTTTGTCCCAGAGCTTGTTTTTACACTGCTATTTTTCATTACTACCTCCTAATTAAGGAATTTGGTTCTTAGCAAGAATGCAGATGAATTGAGAAGAGGGCAGAAGTTTGTGCATGCCTCAGCTCTTTTGATGTTTCTCTTGGACAGATCCCATCACTAATTGATGTATTTGGGGTTTTTGTTTGTTTGCTAGTTTGTTGGTTTTAAATCCTTAATGCACACATGAGTCAAATCTAGGTTATTTCATATTACATTTTGGCTTCAATCTTTTAATTCACTAGTAAAATAAATTTAGTGCAAGTCCTTTCTATTGATGCTTCATATACCATGAAAATGAATTCATTGTTAATCTTGCATTGCCTAGCCATACTCTCCATGCTATCATGCTATCCATATTATCCATGTATCCTAATTTACCAAAACACTCCAGATTGATCCAGATGAACCCTCCTAAAACAGAAGCTATAAATAAAAGGCTTGACTAAACAAACAGATATTTAGCATAGACATACAGACAGAAACTGTGTCTGAGTCCCAAAGACTAATAGAAGGTTGTTCCATAACTAGGGTGATTGTATTTAAAAAAAAAAAACATTATCTACATTATGGCTTAAACGAGAGACTGGAGTAGGCCAGTAGCAGGTTATTTACCACGTTAACCCGTGCCATTTCAGTACTGTGATGAGGCCAGAACCTGAAGGATAGATTTCCTGAATGTTACTCCTATGCATGTTAAACTCTATCCTTTCTGGAATTTTGAACATAAACGGAGGTGTGATATTGACCTATATTTAGACAGGGTTTTTTAATCAGATGTTTGATAATTGCTAGTTTAAAGGATCCAGGTAAACAGCCAGTGAAATTATTTTGGACTTTACAAGCACTGAGATGAAACCAGAGCGTTGTACTGTATTGGACATCCCTTTCACTATTTTACACATCTCTACAATTTTATTCATAGTGCTCTCATTTTGATAAAGGTGTATATTATCTGCACCCTGTGTGAATAACTATGTTCCAAAACTTGAACTTGAACAATACTTGTCCAAATATTACATGCTATGTCCAGCACATTGGCGCCCAGTATATACCTAACTGGTGCTGCTTGTGCACCGAAAGCATAGCCAATTTCACATAGCGTAAGAGTCTCCTATAATCAGAGATCTCTCAACAGGTTTCTCAGCAGGTACATCATTGAGAAGCGCAATCCTGTCTGACATGTGAAGTGAAGATGAATGGTGCTCCTGAGGGTGAGCCTTGGTGTTAACTTTGGCTTTGTGATTATGCCGCTGAGTCATCACCTATTTACCCCAGTGGGATGGCTCTAATACCAGAATTGGGCATTGACTATCTCTGCCTAACATGTAGAGACTTTCCCTTACTGCAATTATGTTGCTCTCCCTGGATGTATATCTCTAATCTTCTCAATCAGAGAGCTAACTAATATTCTTATCAAAAATAAAGCTTCTACTAACAATGAAGGAAGACTGACTAAACATCCTGCATTTCACACACTGAAAAAGTTGAATGTTTGCCATGTTTAATGTTAAAAAAATTAAATACTTTAAATACTTTTAATCAAAGCTTTCTGGGGGTGATTTTAGGCAGAATGGCCTATGTTGGCTGTCTTTAAACAAAAACCCAAAAAGCTGTCTCCAAGAAAATTAAAACAAAATGCAGGAGAAAGGACAATTGAAAAATACAACTAATGAAATGATTGCGGAAAATTATTCATTATATTAAAAAAAGCTTTTATGCAAAGAGACTCATGACTGAGATAGGATAAACTCCAAGCATCCAGCTGAGTGGTTGAGAGTTAGAAGCCTTGTGTAAAGGGGGCTTATGTGGCAGTACTGGGATTTAATTTCTCAGTACTAAGACACTCCACATATCCTCTGATTCACATCCTCTCAAAGCTGCACTGTGGCTGTGTTATCTCTGAGGTCACACGCCATGCTCACTGGTTATGAAGACTGCCTAATGCCAACAGTGCAGGAAAACTACAGCCACGTGTAAATCACACTGGCTAATACCATATGCTGAATGTTTTACATGTAAATCTTTGCCCATGCTGAATTCCCAGAGTTATGGATCTTATAGTGCTGTATTTAGCCTTGCACAGTTTTCTGCAGTGTTTATTCTTCAGCAAGAATATTTATGAAAATTAAATTTTAATAGAAAATCGCAGGCAGATCACTATAGCATAATTAATAAAATAAAGCATTTTATACCACAGTAGTGTAGAATTCTCAATTCTCATCATAAAGTATTGATTCGTTTTCTGTAGGTTTATATTAATGCCCTTATTCTAATACATTAAGGCAGATGATAAATCAAAAGTTTTAATCATTGGCAAAGCACTGAGATAAAAGCAGAATACAATACATGGTGAAATGGAAATTAATCCACGTCCAGGTGGTAGCAACAGGCCACACCACACAACACCATTCCGGATTCCTTTCCAAAAACAGCATTTCCTTTGGTGTTTTATTTGTCATATGATGATGTTTATATTTTTTGGAATTGTGAAGCTTTTCCCACATTTGACCCATTTGCCTCTCATATAAAAAAACCCAACAGGTATCTGTAATCAACAAGATACTTTATGCCTTGTGATGCAGTTTGTAATCTTTTTATCTGGCATGTTGTGCAGCTATTGTAATGTTGCACAAAATATTTATACTGTTAAGATACTGATTCGAAAATGCTTCCATATTACTGAATTTTGAGTTAAATCACATGAGCAGGAACAGCATTTCTGGTGTATGCAGTAGTATCTGCTCAGGATGAAAAACACTAATGTGGAATAAATTGATGCAAACACACTTTTGCAATTCTGACATGAACAGGAAATTCTATCACCAGATACAGCTGTCACTTATGATTATGTTATAAAGTCTCATGTCAGGACCTCAGGCTAAAAGATGCACAAAGCTGTTATTGCGGTTTGTGGAAAACAGGAAGGCATGACACATTGACTAACTCAACTCTGAAATCTAAATTACATCCTATATTATTCAAATTCCGAAAAGGCTGATTTTGTTAGTATTCTCCCAAGCATTCCAACCTAAAATCTCAGGTTAGCATAACAGCAAGAGCACAAAAATCAAAATTGCATCAGGCTTACCTTAGGAGAGAGATCATGGTTTTAAATAGTTCATAGAAAAGAGAATGCTTTTGACAGCTTAAGGCTCCAGTCATTTCAAGGGTAAATTCTTTGTGCTTCAACTATATTATATAATACTTTCAAGGATTCAAAGGTTTACTGTAATTGTGTTTCACACAACAAAATCCAAGGAGATGCCTTAAAAGACCTTCCAGAAAGACAAAAATACTTCAATACAAAATACAAATAAAAAAAATGAATCCAATACAAGAGCACAAAAGTGCAAAAATTATACTTTGTACTTTGTAAAATTATATAGTGTACTTAGTTACTGCAGTAACTGAGCTGTTACACAATTACACAGAATTTAGTTCTGTAAAAAAAA
>JAOUQY010000038.1:27069159-27082645 GCA_028566355.1 Doras micropoeus | reverse complement strand
AGACGAATTGACGCTGTATTGGCCGCAAAAGGAGGCCCTACACCATACTAATAAATTATTGTGATCTAAAATGACAGGTTTCATTGTCTAACCCCTGTAGTTATCATAGTCAGAGTCTGAGTCATACATGGACCCCAAATGGTAGAAGAAACCATCTTAAACAGAAAGAAAACAGAACTAAGGAGAAAACAAAACCTAGCAGCACAGGCACTATAAAGAAAAAAAAAGGCACAAACATAAACTGAACAAAAATCCAAAAACAAAAGCTAACTAGCACATGACAAACATACAGGGTAAGCAGGTACAAAACAGAGTACCAGGAAGCTAGTGATGCACAAACAGTCAAATCCAAGCACAAAGCAAAGCAGTTCCAGAGCCATCACAATACAATGATCAGCTAAGGAACAAACAGAATGAGGGGCTTAAATAGGAAACAGGAAGTGGTTTGGAATGAGACACAGGTACGTTCAATCGCAGGCAGCAGATGAGGTTACAGAGTCTTAAAGACACAGTGTCCCAATAAACAGATGCAGGAAACAGGGTGGGACACCAGGTGTTGCTCGTGGTGCATGTCCACAGGATCCATGACAAAATACAAAGTAACCCAAGACATACAGTGCCAGATAGAGCAATATTGCAGTCGTGTAATGAGTAGAATATGATTAACTGTATCAAAGACTGCAGTAAGATTGAGCAGAAGTAGGCTAGATACATAACTAGAGTCAGAAGATAAGAGCAAATCATTAAGAACATGGAGGAGAGCTGTCTCAGTTCTATGAAGATTGCAGAAACCAGACTGAAAATTCCCAAAAAGGTTATTGCCATTCCAAACTTCTTGAAGTTGCAAAGCAAGAGCTTTGTCAAGAAACAAACAAAGAAACAAAGAAACAAACTTGGAAACAAACAGCAGATTGGAGATTAATCTAATTCATCTCAGAAGCTAGAAAATCAAGGACAGCAGAGTGATTATAGAGGGAAACAGTATCATCAGAAGAGTAGAGCTTACAGACTGTAGAAAGAGAAGACAATTTAAGGTGAGTAGAGAAGGCCAGAGGATCAAAGGCAGCTAGTTTATGAAAAGAAAGCAACATTTTAGAACTTGACTTGAAGTTAGGAAGACAAAGAATGGCAGTAATAATTTTGTGATCTGAAGTGCCAGTATAAAGGCCAGAAACATCATGTACAGTAGAGCAGATCAAATTAAGAATATGGCCATACTTATGAGCAGGAAAATCAACATAAATTGAAACAGTTTAGCAGTGACAAAAAAAGTCAGCAGATAAAAATTAAGCAGAGTCTGAACGAATGTTAAAATCAACAAGTACGGCTCCCGAGTGGCGCAACGACAACGCGTTCTTCCTATCATCCGGAGATCGCAAGCTCGAATCCAGGTGATGCTATAGCTGCCCATAGCCGGGAGCTCAGAGAGCAAGAATGGCCGTGCTCTCAGGGTGGGAGGGGCAGCATACGTTCTCCCCCCAAGTCAATCAGTGTGACACTGTCCAGTCACAGGCGTCTGTGAGCTCATGCATACAAGAGGTGGGCAGGAGCTCTTTCCTCCGAGTGTGTTACACCGCTACCGAAAGTTGCATGAGCAGCAGCTCGAAAAGAAGCGGCGGCTTGCGTCACGTGATGCGTCACGCTTCCTTCTCGGAGGAAGCACGTGATGGCTTCGCCCTCCCTGACTGGCAGTTCGTCATGTGACGTGGGGGGAATGCACTGATGGGTGGGAATTGGAGACGACTAAATTAGGGAGAAAAATCAGGGAAAAATCCCCCAAAAAAAACAACAACAACAAAAAAAAATCAACAAGTACAACCAGAGATATCAACATGGACCTTGCAATAGTGAGCATTTCACTCTAGAAATTCTAGGGTCTACCTAGAAATTATACCAGAGTAGTGGAGCCGAACACCTTTAGAGCCATATATTCAAAAGTTGAAACCTCATGCAATGTGCACTCATTCTCACACTTTCACAACCAATGACAGCTAGCCTGCCACCAGTTAAATTAGGTGTATGAAAATAGGTAAAACCAGGTAGGGTTGTGTGAGATTACTACACATGCTATACTGGGATGCTATTCTGCTCACCATGATTGTAAAGAATGCTTCCTGTAATCTCAAGTCTGGTTATTCTCCTCTGATCTCTCTCATCAACAAGGTGTTTCAGCCTTCTATTCCTCCACTGTCTCAAACCATTTC
Organism: Doras micropoeus; assembly: GCA_028566355.1. Classification (NCBI taxonomy): domain Eukaryota; kingdom Metazoa; phylum Chordata; class Actinopteri; order Siluriformes; family Doradidae; genus Doras; species Doras micropoeus. The sequence continues at coordinate 27,080,441 of JAOUQY010000038.1, read as the reverse complement.
ATTTGGCACCAACAACCATGCCACAGTTAACGTTATATAGATCACACTTTTCCCCCATTCTGATATTTGCTGTGAACATTAACTGAACCTCTTGTCCTGTATCTACATGATTTTATGCATTGTACTACTGCCACGTGACCAGTTACTGTATGTACAACCCTAATCCCAGTGAAGTTGGCAGAATATGTTGCTCCAAAACCTGTATGTACCTTTCAGCATTAATTAAAACAAAAACATTAAAGTTTATCTGTTTGAACATTAAATATCTTGTCTTTGTAGTGTATTCAATTGAATATGGGTAGAAAAGGATTTGCAAATCATCGTATTGTTTTTATTTATGTTTTACACAACATCCCAACTTCATTGGAATTGGGGTTGTATAAGGCACTATCAAGTATGACTTTTGTATCTAGTTTTTATATCTATCAATTATGATATACATGTCCTTACCGAGCGGACAGGAAGTGTGGGCTTGGCCAGCGGGTTTGTAACAATACATCTAGTTATGTATGTCTTATTATTTATGGATAACCTATCAGTTTTGTGGCTTGTGTATTTTCCATAATATTTTACAAATATTATTGTCCGAGAGGAATATCTGGGATTTTTTTTTTCAGTAAAATAATTAGTGCATGCATCTTTTCTGCTTCAGTGCTGCCCCATATCACTAGGCTTAACAATCCAAGACAATGCTGAAGAAGGATCTTGTATAATTATAGAAGGTGCTACAACAGTACTACATACCCATGATTTCTTGCAAACAGGATTTGCACAAACTGTGAACTCTGTGAACTATTTCTGAAAAATATTCTGGTTTTTACCTCTCTAACACAAAATGGGTTTTACACAAATATACCCAATAGGCGTGGATAAATTACACTGTTTTTGTTGGTTTATTTGTTTGTTTCCAAGCAGGCACAGACAAGTGATGTATTTGTATATGAACTTCACTCATACACAATCATGTCTTGCTCAAGATTCCATTCTATGACATTACTGATCCTTTCTCAATATATACCCTTTTCTCTGGTTTTAACTATAGTCTGTTAACTATAGCCAATTCCCAATCATTGTCGCTTAGTGTTTGTCCATTTGCTAATCGCCTGACCTTCTCTATGTTTATGCTTTTCAATTACTGCCTACTCCTTCTGGTTTGTCTGCTTGGATTACATTAAAACCCAAGCTGGTGCCTGCATTCTCCTGTCAGCATGTCAGAACGCAAATAAGTTTTACATTTTTCAATGTTGCACCAATTATTACTTTTTGTACATATTGATGTACACGTGAAATACTGCCATTGATATTCATATATAGAAATTAGCTTAGTAAAATCTTTGTAGAAATGTATAGCAGTTAATGAGCTGATTTATTGTACTACTGTTGTATGTGCTGCAGACTGTGTTTTATGTATGGTTGACATACAGATGGGTGTACAATTTAAAGGGAAAAAAAAAACAGTGGCTATGTTACGCTTTAGGGGGTGTTTATTTATTTTGCTGCCATGGTCTGCCTGCATTTCTCCCCGTAAATGAAGCTGATTTCTATCCTGATGGGGGTGGTCTCTTCTAAGATGACCTTCCCATCCATAGAGCACAAGCGGTCACTGAATGGTTTGATGAGTATGCCTATGGCCTCCACAGACACTAGATCTTAACCCAATTAAACACCTATGGGGGATTTTGGGCCAACATGTTAGACAGCGCTTTCACCACCATCTTCAAAATACCAAATGAAAGAATATCATTGGGAAGAATGGTGGCATTCCAGAGACACGTAGAATCAATGCCAAGACACACTGAAGCTGTTCTGGTTGCCCAACACCTTACTGTTGTTTTCTGGTTGCTAATAGGCATGCAGAAAAGCAAACAATAATCCCTAATAACTTTGCACCATAGAAGGTGTCAAGAGCAGAAGTGATTAGTAGGTATTAGTAGGTATGATTTTAACAATAATGTTTGGCTTTACTAATGTGGAGTAACCTTATAAGGCCAAATCTTTTGTGTCTGGTTTGATATTGACTTTAGGCTATAAGTTTGTCCACCTTATATTTGTTGAAGTGGTTTGCATACAGCACTCCCCCTGGCATTAAACAACTACCTAAAGTCTAACTTTATGGCTATACAGCTATTGAGGATGTATGTAATGTGTTTGCTCTGGTAATAGTGTATTTAATGTAAATAAATGGGCATTTATTCACACTGAATTGTGTTGTGCATGTTTCATTGCCCCGTTATACCATTTAAAAGTGACATTATGGCTAATAAATTAATTAAAATTGTTTTGGGTTTTGTGTGTGGTACTGGCCTTGTTGGAAAACCTTGTTGCTGACATTAAGGTAAGGGTTAAATTATGGTGTTGATATATTATTAATTAGCTGCATTAATAATTATGTCATTGGAAGGTCCATACAAGAATATTAAGATTAAAATGTTTCATCAGTTTTTGAAAAGATTAACTATATAATTATTATTATTATTATTATTAATTGGTTTACCTTATTCTGATTGAGGTGTATTCATAAGCGTGTTTTATTCCAATTCCAATCTCAGTCTGAATATTAACAGACTATTAGTTTGCATGTAAATGACTACTTCTAATCATGTTCATTTTAATGGTTAGGGGGAGTTAGCTGTTCATTGAACTCATCTTTTAATTATATGTATAATAACCTTAACTTTAATGAAGTCCGTATTATGTCTATATTTGTTTATCAGATTGTTTAAAATATTACAAGGTTTTAGGCTTTTTGGACTATTGTTAGCTGTATTGCATAGTCTAATGTGATCCAGCAAATGCATATTTGAGGTTAGATATGCAAAAATTGTTAGTAAAGTGAATTAATTGAAATTGAAACAAACAAATTAATCCATTGTTTAATTTGCCTTCCATGTTTTCCTATTTAGTATGCCCCAAATGATTTTGGTGACACGTCTCCTTCATGATTATGGAGTTTCATAATAAAATATATTCACAAAATAGAAAAACATTTGCCATGAAAATGATTGTGAATGTATACACATATACTCACATATACACATAAATTAATAAGTATCTGTTTAGCTGTACATGCTGTATCACAGATGTAAAGCACAATACTTTTTTATAATATCACTATTACTGCTTTTGCCATCTCCATATACTGTGGTAAGTTCTGTGGGTTGAATTGAATCTTTCTACATGAAATAAACCCTACCCTTGTTTATGAACAGCTGAATGGGTGTTTCCAACCTCCAACAGAATCAAATTTATTCTCCATTCATGGGTCATATGTTTAAAAACCTCATTTACAAGTAATGTGAGCACAAATGTATGAAATCTTGCTGCTTTGCATTTATGCAAGATTCTTTATTTCTAACAATAATGCACACACAGTTTTACAAAACATTAATAAAAGCTCAGTTTTCTGGATAAGTGCCAGGCAGCTAAATCTTCACATCTAATAAAGCAATGAGAGAGGTTTCTCTGTTGTGTACATAGATTGATGACAAAACTGCAGCTGTGTAAATAAATTTCAGTCTTGAACTTTTATTGTCACATTTGGAAGAAAGCAGAGTATCTCATAATCTAACTGCTCTTTATAATGATTGGCAGACTTCTCCAAGAAGTGGATCCTTGCAAACCAGCTGTCAATCAGTAAATCAGACATGACACACAACTCCAAACCTGTATCATCCAAACATGGCCACCAAGACTATAACATTACAATACACTCCTACTCACACAATCAGCATGCAGAACACATCAAACCTCACTCAATGTTTTTGTTATTCATGCCATTCTGTGTAAATTGTAGATACTATTATATGTGAAATTCCCAGAAAAATTCCCAGCAGTTTCTGAAATGCTCCAACTAGCCTTACTAGTACGAATAATTATGCCATGGTTAACGTCACAGAGATCAAACACTTTCTTCATTCCAATGTTTAATACAAACATTAAGTGAAGCTCTTGGCCAATACCTACATGATTTAATGTACTGTGTTGCTAATAGTAGTTAATATTTTAATTACCCCCACACATCACTGATCTATATATACTGGTTAACTGAAGATAAACCATTGATATATCTGTGTATGTTGAACTTACAAAAACATTTTCACTTACATTTCCACATGAAGCTTACCCAGTCCCATTAAATAGAATGATTCCCAGAAACGTCTTCAAGCTGTCTGGTTGAGTCCAATAATGAACTAGTGATGAACTTGTAGGAGTCGAATAAGAAGTTGAATGTTTTGCAAATTGCTATTTGCTGTCATATTTGGTGAATGAAATGAAATGACTTTTTTTTAGTAGCCTGTGTTTTTTTTTTTTTCAGTGTTTTAGGAGACAGTAATAGTAGGGTTTATATTTAATTGAATTGATTTAGGCCACATTTAATTTAATAGTTTAAGCCCCACTGACTTTGGTTCAAATAGAGATACAAATATTTGGAGCACTAAATATACAGACAGTGTCATTGCATTAATATGGCTAGTTTATTTGTATATGAAGATCACTGTTTAATGCTTTTGAAGCTGTTCATGTTTTATGTAAAAACAAACAGCTTACATGTTTTGCTCTTCATAGGTACTCTGTATGTTGCTATGTTGATTTTAATGGGTTATATGTATTGTATATCACATATGTATTATATGCAGTCATAAAACTGGCCTCATATATCTGATCTCTGGTCACTTATTTAGTTGTCAGAGTTGATAAATAGCCTTCTATGGGGCTAAAAATGAAAACAAATACAACCTATGCTATAGATGAAATTATAGGGCTTGTGGCTGTTCTGACAAGTGATTCCATACTAACTGGAGTGAAAAGTATAGACAGTAGCTACTATTAATTGCACAAAATATTTGAGCTTCTTGATTTAAATTTGACACATCTTACTTTTCTGGAATTGAATGACCATGTCTATTATTGAAATTTAACTAAACCCAAAGACATTTCAGCTAGCAAGCCAAGGTTGATTGTTAATGTGTGCTGTATGAATGTTCTTATTCTGAGTCTTACAGCATAGTACACACTGCTGTGAATACAGAATAGTAGGTTTTTTTTGGTTGGTTTTTTTGTGATTGGACAGCACACCTTGCCCACTCTTCGAAACAGTGGTTTACAAAAGAGGTTTTAATCTGAACGGAGATTTTATCCTGGTGCTTAGATATGAAACCAGTGGGATAAGTAAAGGCCACATTTATTAACACAGAAGCTTATTGGATCCAGCGCATTACTTACACAGCACTGTGGGACATGTTTACAGCATCTACTCATTTCTCCTTAGTAACTGCTTTAAGCTGGTCACAGTCACTGTGGTTTAAATGACTTTTATTATATTTAGGGAATAAAACCAAATGAGTCTATTAGAAAATATCATGGTCAGGTATAAACAAAAATAATAACTGGTTGTGACAGGCAAGGAATTAGTGGGCTGACATGGAATAAAAAACAGTTCGGAACATTAGTTTACAATACAGTTCCTCTTTTTCAAATATTTACTGTATACATTTGTAGATGTTTTGTGGTCTCCGGGCTTTCTTTCTTACATAAAAAATCTCCCATTGAAAAACTGGGACTTACTACTTTACTACTGAAAAATAGTGTTTAATTATATACAACCCCAATTCCAATGAAGTTGAGATGTTTTGTAAAACATAAATACAAACAAAATACAATGAATTGCAAATCCTTTTCAACCCATATTTAATTGAATACACTATAAAGACAAGGCATTTAATGTTAAAAAGGATAAACTTTATTGTTTTTTTGCAAATATTCACTCATTTTGAATTTGATGCCTGCAAAACATTCCAAAACAGTTGGGACAGGGGCAACAAAAGACTGGGAAAGTTGAGGAATGCTCAAAAAACACCTGTTTGGAACATTCCACAGGTGAACAGGTTAATTGGAAACAGGTGAGTGTCATGATTGAGTATAAAGGGAGCATCCCTGAAAGGCTGAAGGGAGCATCCCTGAAAGGCAAACCAACATTGAATGCCCGTGACCTTTGATCCCTCAGAGGGCACTGCATTAAAAACCAACATCATTCTGTAATGGATATTACCACATGGGCTCAGGAACACTTCAGAAAACCAAGTGCAAGTTAAAACTCTACCATGCAAAGGGAAAGCCATATCAACAACACCCAGAAACACCGCCGGCTTCTCTCGGCCCAAGCTCATCTGAGATGGACTGACGCAAAGTGGATGCAAAGTGTCCTGTGGCCTGATGAGTCGACATTTCAAATTTTTTTTTGGAACTCATGGACGTCGTGTCCTCGTGGCCAAAGAAGAAAATGACTGTCCAGATTGTTATCAGCGCAAAGTTCAAAAGCCAGCATCTCTGATGGTACGGGGTGTGTTAGTGCCCATGGCATGGGTAACTTGCACATCTGTGAAGGAACCATTAATGCTGAAATGTACAGGTTTTGGAGCAACATATGCTGCCATCCAAGCAACATTTTTTTTAGGGATGTCCCTGCTTATTTCAGCAAGACAATGCCAAGCCACATTCTGCACGTGTTACAACAGCATGGCTTTCTAATAAAAGAGTGCGGGTACTAGACTGGCCTGCCTGCAGTCCAGGCTTCAACAATTAGTGTCCTCAGTTCCCAAACCCTTATTGAGTGTTGTGAAAAGGAAAGATGATGTAACACAGTGGTAAACATGCCCCTGTCCCAACTGTTTTGGAATGTGTTGCAGACATAAAATTAAAAATGGATGAATATTTGCAAAAAACAATAAAGTTTATCTGTTTTAACATTAAATAGCCTGACTTTGTAGTGTATTCAATTGAATATGGGTTGAAAAGGATTTGCAAATCATTGTATTCTGTTTTATTTATGTTTTACACAATGTCCCAACTTCATTGGAATTGGGGTTGTAATATTTGGTTGTACTATTTTAATATTAATCTGAATCCAAGATTGGGGAGGAGTTTGGGGAGACATTCCCATCTTCCCTTCCCTCCTACTCAAACTCTAGTGACAGATTGCTTCTGAGACATTAAAGAAAGAGCTGGATCTCCAGCTGGGCTTTATGCCTGATTCTGCACAACACTCTGTATGAAACCCACTATTAATGTTTCAGGAATAACAAAGTGGCAATCTTAGTGTAGACTTGTGCATAATACTGCAATATTTTAAGAGAATGAAGGAAGTTGCTGAAAACATCTTTGATTTGTTTTTTTATCCTTAAGACTTTTTTACTGCATTGCTGGTGCATAAAAAGGAGTGTACAGAAATAGTCTTTTGACTAAATGTTTAATACACTGTATATCCATGAATTGAGACTGTACCAACAGGGTACAGGTAAGAAAATAAACAAATGCATATATTATGATAATGGTAGGGAAAAAAGCTTTCTTTTAATTTAATTGGCACCACTAAGCAATGAAGATAGTGGAAATAATTAAAAAAGACTGAACAAAAGAATGATGACAGCAATCTTTAACCAAAACCAAATAATGGTCAATTGATATCACAATGACCTTTGCAATTATGCCTTGGACTGAGAGTGTGTGTGGAGATTAATTTCAGATCCAACATGTTAAATGGCAGAATGGTGCTCTTTACAGCACAATATACACAAGTGATAGTCACTGAAAGACATACTTGCATTTGTTTCTTGTTAGTGAATTAATTTGCATTTGCATTTAGAGTTATTCTTTCATCAGTGCATATAAAATTATAGCATAATAATATTTATTATAATTTTATTGTTACTTTCAGTCAGCATTTTACATTTCACATTCATTTACCTATGAAGCGACTTGGTGTGAAACAGACAAGAAGGTATTCATGTCCTTTTTTTCCTAAAAAAAAAGAGATGCCATGTATAAAATTCTTACTATTAGAACTCATCGCAGTCTGTAAAACTAGCTGCAAATACAATGCATTCTACACTATGCTACAGTATGTTTTCACTTGCATGTGTTTTAATAATATTCTTTGTACTTCTTTGTGTATATTTTTAGAAACATCTTACAAATTAAGGACATGCAAAAATCCCATGTATATTTCTCCTTTGTACATTGCAAGATATAACTCAGCACTGTGCAAATGAGGTGACTTTTTAAGATAAATGATGATAAATGGGTTGTGGGCTAAAACAAATGACTTCGCAAAATGTGTTAGAAAGTAGTCATTTGCGTAATCATCCCAAGGCAATCAATTTCTATTGATTTTACAGACAGTTATGAAAAAGACAGAGGTCTTTTTGATTCAAATGTCATTTTCATTTGTTCTCTCATTCTCATGAGCCCCTAAATTTGGTTATAAATCACAATTGCTTATTTCAAAAAGCAGTAGAGGATTTTTATGCATACAAGAGGAAAATCAGCACTACTTGTAGATTACTAGATATACTTGAGTTAAGACTGTATAATACTTCACTCGCAACTAAATATTATAGCAAGTCTACTAGGTCTGTCCAGAAAGTAATGAGAATGTTTGTTTGTCTGTTTGTTTATTATTTAAGAAATTCAATATTCATTAAATATTCAATATTTAAACCTTCAAAATTTGATCCTTGTGAATGCACACAACGCTCCCAATGCCTCTGCCATTGTTTGTAGCAGTGTTTGAAATCATCAACTGTGAGGGTGTTCAGAGTCTCAGTTGTGGCTCTATGAATGTTCTTTACTGTGCTGAAATGGTGGCCGTTCAAACATGTTTTAATCTGAGGGAACAAGAAGAAATCATTCTAAGTTATAGGAAGTTGGGGCTATAGGGTGGATGTGGAAGGACCCGTCATAAATGTAACCACTGTGTAAAAACATAATGTTATAGTAATAAACAAATAAACAAAATAAACCATAAACAAATAAACAAACAAACTTTGTTATAATAGAGGTGGAAGAATCATTACTGTCCCTGTCATTTCTGTTCAGCAATAAATCTTTTACTCCAAGCACCACTGTATATAAGGAATATAATATAAGGAATTACAAAGCCTGATTGCCATTTATTTATGTAATCCAATCTTAATGAGAAATATTACCTTGATGCAGATATTAGTTGCTCTAATAATAATGAGCTGAAATACCTGGACAGCTTAAATATACAAATCATTGCAATGAAGGAATTATTTTATATTGAGTTTAGTCTACTACCAGATGTACAAGCATAAGAATGTGTGCTCACAATAGATTTCAGCATGTAGTGTTGTAAATGCACAATTAACCTTACTGCAAGATATTCTGACATTTTCCAGAGATGTGGGCAAATTGGCTTAAGAGGGAAAGATAAACTTTGCTTATCTTCAAGGGTTTTATACACTGGCTAAATACAAAACCATAGGCAAAGTTGAATAATAAGATCAATTAAACTGTGGGATAATCAGGTGCAAAGCAAACAAACACAAATCTTCCCCTTCAGCAAGATTCCCCCTCAAACCTATTTAAGTTCTGCTCCAGCGACGACAATTATACTCCCATGTAGTCATTAGCAGAGATAATGGGAAATTGCCTAAAAATCACATGAAAACAAACACACAAGTGCTCATTTACAGTAAATGAAGGGTGAAGAATGAAATGTGGGGATGACACAGAGACAGACATCTTTTGGAAAAAATATTAATCCTGGTATCAAGCACTCCCTGCCCACCAGGGCTGATGTGTGCCATCTGAGGCAACTCCATTATAGAGTCTGTGGACTGCACTGAGAGAGAATGTGTGGAGAGAAATGGACCTTCCTCTCCACACAAAAACTACAGTATGGATAAAACATCTAGGCTGCCATGACCCTTATGATCCCCTCTGTTTCTGTTCCTGTTGCCTGTGATAATACACTGAAATCTAGGACAACAAAATATATCATTGCGGAATGATAATTATTAAAAATGTTTTAAAGGTGTGAAAGCCAGCAGCCGTAGAACCTAAAAATGGTTTAGTCTACAGATACTTTTTTAAGAGCACACCTGATATCGATCTGTCTAAGGCTTGGCCCATGACATTTTGAGAATCCTGCTGAGAGCTAAATAAAATAATTAGTCCACAATATTTATGGAAACACTATCACACCTACAAGGATTTAATATATAAATTTCCTAGTACTCATGCATCACTTTAGGAGTGTTTATTGGAATACTGTATTTGAAGGATATTTATACATTTGTATAGCATTTGTTCCTTCATTGAAATGTTTCACTGTAAAAATGATTTGTTGATTTAACTAAAAAAATTAGTAATCTAGTTGCCTTAAATGTTTAAATTCTTTAAAAAGAAAACAAAATAATTTAAATTAACTACTGTATTGTGTCAACTTAATATTTTAATAAACTTTTAAGGTAATCAGGTTACAACTTTTTTAAAGTTAAATCAGCAAATAATTTTTAAAGTGTGATGCCACAGCCATCCAAGATCAGGAGTCAAAAACAAAATTTGTCATGTTTTCTGGGTGAGAAGGATGGCATACTCTTTATCCTCTGAGAAATATAGTGAAACTATAGGACAACAGGAGAAGGACGTCATTGGACATTGCTAACTGGTTGAATTTATATCATGACGTTGGATGACCAAAATCCAATGTCAGGACAATGTTTAACACTGACGTTATTTGACATAGAATACTGATAACTTGCTGGTTTTAATTCCTGGTGGTAAGTAACCAAAATCCAACATCTTCTAAACACCTCACCCCAACGTCATACTGACGTCAAATACCAACATTTAGTTGAGATATGCTGGCCAAAACCCAACGTCTGCTCGATGTCATAATCTTAACGTCCTGATGATGTCACAGTCTGATGTCAATAGACATTGATAAATTGTTGGCTTTAAGTCATGGTGGTAAGAAACCAAAATCCAACGTCTTCTAAAGGTCTTACCCCAACGTCATACTGACTTCAAATACCAACATTTAATTGAGATATGCTGGCCAAAACCCAACGTCTGCTCAATGTCATAATCTTAATGTTCAGATGACATTACAGTCCGACATCAATAAACATTGATAACTTGTTGGTTTTAAGTCATGGTGGTAAGTAACCAAAATTCAACATCTTCTATATGTCTTCTGCCAATGTCATACTGACATTAAATACTAACATTTAATAGAGACATGCTGGCCAAAACCCAATGTCTGCTCAACATCATAATCTTAATGGCCAGATGACATCACAGTCTAACATCAATAGACGTTGATAACTGCTCTGATCCACTCACAGAGCAGTGCTGAGAATGATCCAGCACACAAATAGTTCCTGATCTGTGGTTGTCCTCTGGGGGTCCTGACCATTAGAGAACAGAGTAAAGGAGACTAACAAAGTATGTAGAGAAACAGATGGACTACAGTCTGT
>JAOUQY010000038.1:26469433-26482318 GCA_028566355.1 Doras micropoeus | reverse complement strand
ATCTCGATTCATGACTAAAGAATTCTTCCAGCTGGCTTTTTAGAGACAAATACTCTAAAGGCTTGGGTCAGTGCTTGATAATGCAACATGAATCTAATAATTTAGTAAGGTTTCTGAAATTATTATTATTTTATTTTAATGGGCCAGGCTAAAATTTCAAAGAACTTAAAACTATTTTGTTTTGTGAAAAGTAAAGTGAAGATTTTTAAGATACTGTATGCAACCATTTCCTTGACAAAGCCACTAGGTGTCGCTCTGGTACTTGTGAATTTTCAGTTCGTAGTTTACAGACAAAGATCACCACATACAATTGTTCATGGTAAAAGCAGAATATTCATTTAAAATAAACAGATTTACATGAAAACGCTTCATGATGAGCAACACACAAACACTAACTGTGTTTAAATAACAGATTACACACTGGATTCCTGCTTATAAGTTATTTATTCACTTTAGGCATGATATTTATGGAATGACATTTGTAGTCAGGAGTACCATATGTGTTTTTTGGCTTGAAGCTTCTCTCTGAACGTGTCAGCTATGAACCCCATAGATCTCAGTTCACAGTGCTGATGAATCTTTTAGCCTTTGTGTTTTTTACATTACATTTTTGATCACTTCGACATAACTACATACAGGATTCCTTTTAGATGGACTCCTTGTAGATGGAGTTCTGTGGTTTGCACCTGCATTTTGATCGCTCAGGTCAGTGTGTCATTGCTGATGCTGACACTCTTTAACCTGGTATGGCTTTGTTACGCTAACACAGAATGATCATGAGGCTGAGTAAAGAAAGCTCGGTCTCTAGTTACACCTGCTCATATCATACAACACTGAGCCTGCCTGCGTAACTCTGCCTTCAATCTTTAATGACTTGAAGCTGACTGTCTTACTGGCCTACTCTAAATGAGACAAGCCCTGGAGATTGAGGATTGGAGGGGATGCAGGTATTGTTGGTACTTGTTGGTGCACTGAAAAGGAAAGGCTTCCCTGGGATCTTTAGTGTCTTGATGCATTCTGCAAAAATGATCTAGGTCAGTGAGGGCAAAGCATTTCTCCGGCCTTACCTCATTCTGCCAAATTGGAGCTGAAATTTCAAGGTGCTTCTTTATGCTCATGCCAAGTTCAAAGAGAACCCTGGACTGCTGAGGACATCTGAGAGCATTACATGTTTAGCTCCTGCATTTCCAGCTAGTGCCACCAATCTAGTGCAGCTAGAGCATCAAGGCACAGCATCCCACCTCCCCTCTAATGCACCTCAGTCACACCAGCCCAACCAGGAGAGGATGAGCATCAATGCCTAGTGGACCTGTTGCCTATTTGGCAAAAGCAGAGCAAGTCAGGGACGCCGGTGTGTAAAAGAGCAGCAAAAGGGAAGAAGAGATGCCATTCGGAGGACTTACAGGACTGAAAGAGAAGGTGCTAAAGCCAGGGAAGGAGGAGATGAAGTACGCAGTGGGCGACTCTCTGGGGAACCTGCAGAGGTAAGTGTGCAACTTAATGAGGCAATGACTGTTCAATAAGGTGTTTATCTATAGATTGGAAAACACTAAATGTTGCTTTTCTGTTGTTTAAAAAAGTTATGACAGCATATATTTTGCTGTGAGAACAGAAAAACCTGTTTCCTATGAACATTTTATTATGATGTAATAAAGATACGAATTCATGCTTCTATTTTACTATGTGTTGAAGAACAGTCATGATTTTAATAGTCATAAAATGTTTGTTTATGTTCTTAAATATTATGCTGTATATTCATATCCTCTGATTTCCTAGTGCTACACCAGTAGTATACTTGTTTATAGGTAGACTTGGCCACCTGTAAGCTCCGAATGATTAACCTAGTATCTGAAACATGATACTGGAGTATACTGGATATAATGTACACCTTATGTACAACTACAGTGTATCAATCTTAAATGGTAATAATGCTCATAGGCTAATGCTTTTGAGACACTGACACACATTCACCGAGGTGTATCGTACTTGGAAACTTAATATGAATGGAAGATCACTGTCAAAAAATAAGACAAACTGATAAAAGAGATAAAGTGAATAATTTCCTGTGCCTGGGTAATATTCTGTCATACACGGTTCAGGCTTTGCAGCATTCTGAAGAGGCAACTGCTGATATTCTCTTTAAACTACGAAACCTAAAATGGAACGCCCTATTTAAGGATTTGTATTTGAACACAGTTACTTGTTTCATGCGGAATAATATAGTGACCACTGTACAAGTTACGTGCCCTAAAGTAAAAGTTAATCCTGTGCTGTTTAGCTTACAAAAAAATCATTTCATTTTCATACATTATCTGACAAACTGTACCAGAACTATAATTTATCATGTATTGCCAACTCCACAAGTGAATCATAATGACCAAGGGTAACACGCCTCCTAGAGGCAAACTTGCCATAAGAAGTTCATCATTTCTGGAAAAACTAGCTAGTTTTTGAGCTATTGCTACTGAAATGCTTTGAGCATACCCAATTCAGGGGCACTAGCACAAAGGGAAATGCACACCTATATTCCATATCAGACATGACGGGCTACAACCATACCAAGTTTTATGTGGATTGGACAACTTTATGATGTCACTGACCAAAATCAGTGAAAAAGAACAAGAAGTAGAAGAAGAACTTTGACAAAACGATAGTAGGATGAACGGATAGACTTTTGCTATATAATTAGTTTAGAGGATTTAGTGCTGAACAGTAGAACAACATTATATGCTTGTCATAGCTGTAAGCTAAAGCAGACCTTGAGAGCTCTTCCAATTTCTCAGCCTTTAAAATAAGCGTGATAATAGCAAAACTGTGAGTTCACCTGGTTCACAAACACAAATCAGCAGAAAGAAAGGTCAGGGCTTTGGGGGTGCTTCATATAAATAAACCATTTTAAACAGTGCTACAATAGTTCCATTAACTTTCAGAGATTTCTCTTCTTCCTCTGAGAGACATGAACTCAGGTTTGATTTGAAAGTGGAAAGTCCTAGCTGTTAGATGGAGCATAAGAAACAAGATGGCGGTTCCATAATGAATCAGGTGTGCATGCGTGTAAAAGGGAGCGAGTGACGTCACTCCATGACCTTTCGGGAGCCACATGCTTGGTCACCTTTTGACCTCAATGATGCCAATCTCTAACATATACTGAGGCAGGAAAACAGTTGAAAGAAGGACTGGCAGGATTAATTTAATAGAGTAAAAACTTTGCTACCTAGTTTAGATGACAGATACGTTACCCTGCCGTAAATGAAAACTTCCTTTTTTGGGTCATGTCTCATTTCTGTTCCACCTCTCTGCAGGAAGATTGATGGCACCAACGTTGATGAGGAGGCTCCGATAGAGCTAACGGAAGATGGTAGGCCTGTGTCAGCTTCCCAACGCAGCCCACCTCTGCTCGACTGTGGCTGCTTTGGCCTGCCCAAACGCTACATCATTGCCATTCTCAGTGGCCTGGGTTTCTGTATCTCATTTGGTATCCGCTGCAATCTGGGTGTGGCCATCGTAGAAATGGTCAACAACAACACAGTGTACATCAATGGGACTGCTGTGATGCAGGTGAATAAATGAGCATGCATTCTTTTATTCATCTTTGGTAACCACTTTTATCATTGCTAGGGTGACTGTGAATCCAAAGTCTATCAAAGGGACACTGGGCACAAAGCAGGAATACACTGCTGGATGTGATACCAGTCCATCCCAGGGCACCATGCATACACACATGCACATATTCACATAAAAGGGCAATTTAGACTAGCTTATTCACATACCAGATTTTTTTTTGGGAGGTCAGAGAAAACCAGAGAACTCAACAGAAACCCACATAGACAAGGGAGCAGGTGATGTTCCACACAGACAGTAACATGATCTCAGGCTTGAACCAGGACCATGGAGCTGTGAGGGAGTAATGCTACGTCCTGTGCCATAGTGCTGTCCATCTAAACAACAATTAGCAACTTTATGAACAGTTTCTAAATTCATGAAAATATTTCTATTTTTCTTCCATCTCTTTTTCAAAGCAGAATTGTTTGACTTAAGACCGGATCCCTTTGAATCAACTAAAGCCGTTATGCAGAAGACAATGTAATTAACCAGTTCAGCTGAAGTGACAAGAGATTATCTTACAAAATCTTATAAATGAGTCTCTGTGTAGTTAGGTATTGCAATTTCCTGTGGTCTGATTAAAAGGAAAAAATGAACAGCTAAACACTTTATCACTTTTTTTTTGCTCTCTTCTTCCTTCTGTCTCTCTATTCATCCATGCGAATCTCCATTTTGTGATAGATGTTGTACTTGGTAACTGCATATGTTAATATTTGGTGTTTTCTACTTATTTTCCAGCCTGCCCAGTTTGACTGGGACCCTGAGACGGTAGGGTTGATACATGGCTCCTTTTTCTGGGGTTACATTGTCACTCAAATTCCCGGAGGCTTCATTTCCAACAAACTAGCAGCAAACAGGTGAGAACATTCCTCTTGGCATAGTGCTTCACGAACCAGAGGTAAATGATGCATGACATTTAGGTTTCACACAATCTTCCCTGATAACCAGGACACTTAAGGTTGTCAAAGACAAGTCACTAACTAGTAACATATAACACAATACACTATTTATATACAGATTATTGGGAGCACAAATGGCCGGTCAGGGCTGGAAGGGTTAAAGCGGTGTGGTGTGTTGATGAGAGGTGTGATAGAGCTCCTGTAATAAAAGCCTCACAGGAAAAAGAGGACACAAGGCTGACAGAGTTAATAATGAAAGATCCTGTCGCAGATCTATCTCTGAAACAGCAGCCTCTAGAATATTACAAGTGTCACTTACACATGATTTTGTGTGCGTGTGTGTGTGGATAATAAGTGAATGAATCAGAAAATGGCTTCCTGCTGTATGACTCAGAGTAGTGGACACCAAATGTCCTTCATAAAGGCTTTATTGCTGTTTTTTTTTTCAGACCTGGTTACAGACATATTGATTGCCAAATTCCACAGTCAAAATTAAACTGTAGATGTCACTCATTCGCCCTGAGCTAGTACTGGTGAATAGTCATAAGACAAAAGTCATGAGATATTGTAAACCCTCATCACTTAACATTTGTACTGAATATAAAAATAATGCAACAACAACGGCATAAAAATAAAACTGGCTCATAATTTGTTTGTCTCCATGTTTCCTCAGGGTTTTTGGAGCTGCCATTTTCTTGACGTCAGTTCTAAATATGTTCATTCCGTCAGCAGCGAGGGTCCACTATGGCTGTGTCATGTTTGTGCGAATCTTACAGGGGCTGGTGGAGGTCAGTGCATTAGGACGTTTAATCATGTGTTTCTTTTAAATGTACCATCCATATTTAGGTATTTAGTTCAGGATTTTATCCTTAATTACTCAGCTCTTATATTATTGTTATTATTCAATCCATGTATGAAAGAACATTTAATCTAAATGAAGCATTTCATCTTTCTTGTAACAACAATAGTCTCGCCATAGACATTAGACTATGCTCTAACAAACAGAACAAAACAAAATGAGATAACAAGGAGAACTGCAAAACTAAGAAATAAACTGAACACAGCCAGAGAATGAACCAGGAAGTGTATTAGCGACAATAATATAGATCGAAATCTAAAACAATACTAATTGCAAATATTAAAAAACAAGCAAAAACATGACAGGCTAGCAATTATACTTGGATCTGTGGAAAGGAATGTGCTTTTCATAGTCCCCTTACCTGCGGCACATGTGTTTATAATGAAAGCGATGTGCTCAGTTCAGATTTTGGTGCTAATTTGTCGGTTGGTGTACAGAGGGACAATTCTATATCATAGTTCAAAAGTGTTTAATAGGAGATAAGATGTAGTCTGAAGATGCCTGCTGACAGCGGCTGACAGTAACAGCAGCACGACTAGGTGGATTGACAACATTAAGCTATGGCCCCAGTTACTGAAGAAGCTACCTTATATGGCTGGTACCTTATTTGAATGTTATTGAATTTTACATATTAGCTAGACATCGGTTATGACAATAGCCAGAAGTAGAGAACGGAGAAATAGAGACAAAACAGACCTCCATCCACTTTTCAAATGTATCTCAAATCAAGTCTCAAGTCTTTGGTCACAAGTCCAAGTGAAGTCTGAAGTATTTTATGGTTGTTGCCATACATATGCCCATGATAATAAGGGAGGGAATGCCATTCAGCTAGTCAGACATTTCCTTAATGTTAATGCACCAAAAAAATAAAATATAGATTGTTCACGAGCCCCAAATCTAGAGTCTGGGTCGAGTCTCAAGCCCTTTGAGGACTCAAGTAAAGTTACTGTGTGTACAACTTAAGTGTGACTCAATTCCCAATCTCTAGTACAGAGACGTTATAGGGAAAAGTAAAGCTCGGGAACTCGTCCGTGTCTCTGGTGCATATATGTAGCTATTACAGTTCGCTCGCTTTACTAATCTGATCTGGGAATGAAGCTGAGTGTGTAATATGTCAATCACACTTTGTTTCCAAATTACACAGCATTACACAGGTTTGTCCTTTGTTATTTGGGATAACACGACATAAAGTGAAAGGTAAAAGTAGAAAATTGGAAAATTGTACACTTCTGAGGACAGCTTGCACTTACACATGTGCATATTATAGAAAGACACCCCCGCAGTAATGGGGTGTAACTTGTCTGCTTCCGGTACTTCACGGTTTCATCTATAAGGCAGTTGCAGAATTATGAGGCTCAGTTCTATGAGATATCAAGCACAATGGCAATGGTGTTAGTATGGAAGTTTAAGTTTTGGAAACATATCTGTTTGAGGATTAGGTTTTTTGTTATGGCTGCTGCAGCATTACCTGCACCTTCTGCTCCTCCATACATACACTCTCAGTAAACAAACCATGTTGACAGTTGAGGGTTGAAACTGATACTTCTTGGCTGTACAGCCTGTGCTAAAATTTCACATCAACACAGACTTCACATGACCTATGTGCTCCTCTGGGTTCCAGGAATACCCCAGGATGTCATCAAGATAAACCTACTACTATATTGATCTATGGTATTGAATCTCACTTTTTAAAATGAGGGATTGTTTCCCAGTCAGGTGTGTCACAGGCTACCTTATATACAACCACTGGAATACAGCTGGGGTGTTGTCCAGACCATAGAGCATCACCATATATTTCTAGCATCCCAAGGTGACCGGGACAATAGTCTTTCACTTTTCTCCCTTCTGGATACAAACAAGATTGCCTCTCACAAGTCACATTTAGTGAAAACTCTGGCTCCAGCAGGGAGTAATGAACTTCTTGGTGATCTGTTTCAGTCCTCAGTAATCAATTCACAGCCACAATCCTCTATCATTATTTTACTAGATTATGGTGAGATATATAGGACCAAATGAACCCATTCCTAAGGGCCTTATGCATGTATTTCTCCATAGCAGTAATCTCCTTGATGGATAAGGGGTAAATATGGAGAAGTGGCCGCAGGTTAACAGCACAGTCCTAGTATTTGTGATTAGGGTTTTTTTTTTGCACCTTGCTGGCTAAGGATCTCTGTCAGATGGTGGTATTCTGGTGGTATACACCTGTAGTAGTGATGCAGGAGACAGGATGACAGGTGCTTTGTCTTTCAGACTGACCCAGTCACTAACCCAGTGGCTGGGTTACACCGTAAACACTAAGCAAATTAGAAGCTCACATGAGACTGTCCTTCCACTCCTGATGAATTCTGACCAGTCCTGTGAGCTCCTGCAGTCAGTCTTGAGCAATCCTATCCACTCCTGAAGAAAGTTTGATCAATCCTACCCACTCCTGAACCAGTACCAGCCTACATTATTTTCTAATAAATGTACTCTCCTAAAATATCAACAAAGAAATACTTTAAACCACAGAGACTATATTTTGCCCTGAAGATGTTGTTATTAAATTATGTTGTCAAGTTTGTTGGAAGCTGGTGCACATATTCATAGAAGTATGCAACCTTCTGGTCTCTGAAGCATCTAGCCAGGCCTATCAGGTGCTATTTGAGGCTGAGACTTATGTTAAAGTTTAATGCAAACTGCATTAACTAAATTGTGAATGTTTTTTGTACTGTATATAGTGGTATGTAGGTCTAAACTACTCCTGGCTACATCCTTGTAATAAAGCATTTATAATGGCAAACCAGGCAGCTTAAGACAAGCTCAGTTCACTGAGACAAAGTATGTCAAGTCTCTAAGTCTCTTTTTTTTGTGTCTTTCAGGGAGTCACCTATCCAGCTTGCCATGGAATGTGGAGTAAATGGGCTCCTCCGCTAGAAAGAAGCCGTCTGGCCACCACATCTTTTTGTGGTGAGTAACACAACATTAAATAAAAAATATTAATAAAACAATATTGAGCTGCAAATAATTGTGTTGTGACTTCTATGAATGTCACTTTCTTACCCATGCTTCTGTTTCCTCACTGTGTGTCAGCATATTTATCATGTGAAAATTAACAGAAACCAAGGACTGATAGATACTCAGATAGTCATTAAGCAGCCTCCACACAGTGTCAGTGTCCAGTATTAAGACCAGTTGAGTACCAGGAGGAGCTTGTTTGTTTTGCAGATGTTTGTCTACTCATTACAGCCCCCTACATCGATTAAAATCTCCTTTTTTAAAAAAAAACAAACAATGGTACCTTGACTACCCATTCTTCATCCTGCTCTT
Organism: Doras micropoeus; assembly: GCA_028566355.1. Lineage (NCBI taxonomy): Eukaryota > Metazoa > Chordata > Actinopteri > Siluriformes > Doradidae > Doras > Doras micropoeus. Next base: position 26,473,651 of record JAOUQY010000038.1, on the reverse strand, counting down.
GACACTGCTTCTGAATGGAGGTGGTGAGCACCTCGGGAATGCACAGGAGACCTAATCTCATTGACACAAATGAAGATGCGCACTCCTCTCTGCCCAAAAGCATGCTGAAAAATGCTGTTCTGCTACTAAGAGGCGTCCTGCACATTTTAGCTATGTGTACTGTACATGCTAAATAATTTAGAGTTACTTTCCCGACACATTCACATAGCACCTTTCTCAACAGTTTCCGAATGAGGGCATCACAAAAATAAATGATGACTGCAATAGTTGATCTGTGGTCATTTTTCAGCTAATGTATTGCACGGGGGATTTGCGATAATTAAAGATCGTATGAAAGAATCCCAGGGTTTGCTCTTGGTAACACAATAACTACTCTCATGTGGGTTCTGCTTGACAGGCTCATACGCAGGTGCTGTGATTGCTATGCCTCTGGCTGGAGTGCTAGTGCAGTACGTAGGCTGGCCCTCAGTTTTCTACATCTATGGTGAGATCACTTTCCGAGCTCATACCAAATGGGTATGAGCAAATGGGTTTTTGACAGCAAAACAGAATTTATCCTTAATCCCAGAATTTTTATGCAAGCTTCCTTGTTCAATTCTGAAAATTGACAGGATAGTATATTGAATACTCATGAATAGTATTTGAGATATTTGCATTTTATTTCTGAACGGTAATATATCGAATATATTTTTTTTGTTTTATGGATGTTTGGATTCTTCAGGTGTTTTTGGAATCATATGGTACACTTTCTGGCTACTGCTCGCCTATGAAAGCCCAGCTGTGCACCCTACTATTAGTGAAGAAGAGAGAACATACATTGAGACCACCATTGGAGAAGGGGTCAACTTAATGAGTGCTACTGAGGTACAGCACCAGAAACCAAACATTAAATCAAACTCAATTGCAGATGTTCTGAAAACATGGAGGCCATGATTGCTTTCTCTACAGAAGTTCAAGACTCCATGGCGACAGTTCTTCACCTCTATGCCGGTCTACGCCATTATCGTGGCCAACTTTTGCCGCAGTTGGACCTTCTATCTCCTGCTTATCAGCCAGCCAGCATACTTTGAAGAGGTTTTTGGTTTCCCAATCAGTAAGGTGAGCCCTGTTGTTTTCCCTTCTGCTTGAACTCATTTAAGCATTGCCAACAATATGAATATGAATATGGTCAATTTTAAATGCTAATCATATTTTTGCCATTTGCCAATTCCCAGCCACTAGCTAGCACTTCTCTATTACACAACATTGAACTAATCAGGGAGGGCGAAGGCTAGCATGTGCTTCCGCTGAGACACATTTAGCCAGCTACTTCTCATTGTATGGTAAATGAACACTAAGATGCCCTCATCCAGATAGAAAAACTCACAGATTCCCAAAATTGTCTAGTGACACACAAATTTCCTGGGGAGAAAGTAAAGTCATCCCTCCCACACAGACAGCATGTCTGGTTTTGCTCTCTCTTTGCCCACAGATGGCTGAGAAATTATTGGGATTCAAAATGCCATTTCCCAACAATAGGGTAAACACTTTTCTTGGGAGATGGTATTACACATATGAATGTATCATCTCTTAGGTGGGCATTTTGTCAGCTGTGCCCCACATGGTGATGACTATCATCGTACCGATCGGAGGGCAGCTCGCAGACTTCCTGAGGAGCCATAAAATTCTGTCCACCACAAACGTGCGCAAGATCATGAACTGTGGAGGTTGGCATTAACTTAAACCTAGTTAAAATAAAATGAAACATGTCGAAGGATTATTCATAGGAATGTGTGGATCTCAGGTTTTGGGATGGAAGCCACGTTGCTTCTGGTGGTGGGATTCTCACATACACGTGGTGTAGCCATCTCCTTTCTTGTCCTGGCAGTGGGCTTCAGTGGCTTTGCCATATCAGGTCAGAGTAATATGCGCATCGGAAAATGTATTTTTTATTCACATATTCACCAACAACATATTGGTAAAATGGTGTTATGAATCTCAGGTTTCAACGTGAATCACCTTGACATTGCTCCCCGTTATGCCAGTATCCTGATGGGAATCTCCAATGGTGTAGGCACACTGTCCGGTATGGTGTGTCCTCTCATCGTTGGAGCACTGACCAAACACAAAGTGGGTGGTGCTCTAATTGTTAATATGTGTATGTGCATGCAGTGCTTTACAGCAGAGGACAAGTAAATAGTAAATAGAACTAAGTTCTTTGGACCTCTTTGCTTCAGGCTCCACCGTTTCTCTGCTATGATTAACGTCCTGTGTGATGGCGTGCATTTCCTTTTTCTTAAACAGACTCGTCGGGAATGGCAGAATGTCTTCGTGATCGCCTCCATGGTCCATTATTGCGGTGTGATCTTTTATGCCATCTTTGCTTCGGGTGAAAAACAAGACTGGGCTGACCCCGAGACCACTAGTGAAGAGAAGTGCGGCATCATCGAAGAAGACGAACTTGCTCAGGAGACGGAGCCCAGCTCCGACTGCTCCCTCACCACCAACAAGATGAAGTCTTACGGAGCCACTACAGAGAACTCAGCTGGTCACAAAAAGGGCTGGAAAAAGAAAAGAGGTGTGACCATGCAGGAGGAAGATGAAAGAGGACCATCACATTATGAGAACGGGGACTATCAGGCGAATTATCAATGACGTTTGGGGTTTATCGAGAGACCCCCGGGACTCCTCTCACCTTATTGGTGTGCTTCTGAGGTGATGACATTAAAATATTCACTGGATCCATGCAACATTACCCATGTGGTTGTGCAATATGATAAGAGCTTGTTTTTTGCGATTCATTTTATTTTGTTTACTTTGATCTGACTTTTCATCTGTCCTCTCTGAAATTGTATAAACTCATTGACGAGGTCAGAGTTGCTTGGTAGACATCGATCTCTGTGTTATGTTATGTGGGCAATGCTGAGATAATGAAGGCATTTATAGAAAACATTTTGTCTGTTTCTTCATATTTTATTTTCGATCCAAAAAGTCTGAAAAGAAAACATTTCCATGAATTCCATGAAGTAATAATATTAATATAAATATCAAATTTTTACTTTGGTTTATAAAGGCCTGTTGTTGTAACCTATGCAATAAAAGATGAATATCAAATTTGTGTGAATATTTATACTGGATCATAGTGAACTCATCTACTGTAGGAGCAACCTGTAGCTTTGTTTCTAAACCTGACAAATCGACAAAATGCCTGCATTTTTTAATATGTCATGAATCTTATTAAGGTTTGGTGTTTAGATCTTAATGGACTTGCACGCGGAACACACGATTCATATAAATATAGCATTTATATTATGTTTTTTGATCGCACAAGAGCATCATTTCAACACCAATACAAGATGAAAATGTAATATTTCCTGCTCAAAACCAGCAATGTGCTTCTTTTGTAAGCACAGCTTCACACTATTGTTAATGTAAATTTATTCATAAAATGCTTAAATGTAAAGTTATTGCAGCTATTGTTATCTGTTACACTTTCATTTGAGGCAAATAAAATAAACGCTTCAATTCATATTGTTTATGCATTTGTCTTTATTAATACAGATCATTTGAATAATCAGTTCCACTTATGCAGTCTATATTAGTCTTATTGTTTTAATCTTACACTGTTTCGGCTAATTTGCCAAACAGAGAAGGCTGATCACAGTGAATCATCTACCCTTGAACAAACTTCGGCCGTTCCTATTTCATAACAATGTTTTTCGTTGTTTGTTTAGAGAAAGGTTTTTTGCAGTACTTGTGGTACCGCTAATGAGCTAAGCGAGGAAACAGTGATGCTCAGTAAGTAGAGCCTCTATCTTGTGAGCTGTTCATGTTATCACGCTCTTCATGTTCTCCTCGCCTGTACTTGTTTATGCTGAATTGCTTAAATTGGCTCACCCAGTCACTATTAAGAGCTGACAAACCTCTGGTTTGTGTCATGTAGAAATAAACATCCTTTTCTTTATTGCTGTTAATCCAACATTTTATTCCAGCCACATCTCATATTCCAACTGAGTCTGGTGCTCAACATTCTCAGTTCAATATTCTGCATGTACCACACACCAAACATTCTATAGCCACGTGTTCCCATTCTTTGATTCTTTAATCCTAAATTCTTTGCATTTTAAGTAAAGTGCATGACGAGGGTTAAAAAACATCCTGAGTAACCACTCTGGTTTGCCAAACTTGGTGGTACCAAAGCATGTTAGAGTTATGAGCCTACTTTTACAGTGCAAAAGT
>JAOUQY010000038.1:26231783-26249129 GCA_028566355.1 Doras micropoeus | reverse complement strand
TTTCAATTTCATTGTCTAACCCCTGTATATGTATAAAGTTATCAGTTTCAAGTTCAATCAGGTTAATATTGCTCTTATTACCATCGTTATCGCACCTGTATTTGTCATGTCAGTGTTGGTTTTTTATTTTTATGTCTGCTATTGTTTTGTGTTTACTTTATTTTTTTAAGTATCAGTTCCCAGTCTTTGCTATTATAAGAAGTAAGAATGGTGATGGTCTTGATTTGTAGTTGGCACGGCACCGAAAAGCGCTCCAGCAGAGTCTAAAGCCAGGCCTGGATCCGGAGGACGAGGGAGAAGAATCACTCCGATTCTACGCCAGACACACAGCTCAGATAGAGGTACACATACAATCCTGAGACATGGTCTTAATCCAGACAAAGCACAGCTTTCCTGGTGCTTTACTCTCCCACCAGTTTATTGCTGTTAATGATTACACTGAGATTACATTCTCCTCTGCTCTTGTTATATTATAAATGGCCACGATACGCTTCTCTTTGTTTCCCAAGATTGTTCGCCATGACCGCACAATGGAGCAGATTGTGTTCCCAGTTCCCAACATCTGCGAGTACCTGACCGAGGAGTCCAAAGTACGAGTGTTCAACACCACGGAGAGAGACGATCAGGGCAGCAAAGTCAATCACTTCTTCCAGCAGTTTGATGACCTGTACAACGAGATGTGGTGGCAGAAGAAAATGAGGAGTATGGCCGTTTTTTTCCCCAATAAAAACGCATCACTCCATTCCATTGTAACAGTGATGATTTATTCTGTCCTAATGATTGTGTGTGTGTAGATAATATCGCGCTCTTCTGGGTAGCGAAACACATCTCTCTTTGGGGAAGCATCTCCTTTAACCTGGCAGTGCTGGTTAATATTGCCGTAGCCCTGTTCTATCCATTCGGGGATGATGATGATGAAGGTATTTGTCCCCTTTATCACCTTGTTTTCACAATTTTTGGATTATTTTATCTTAACATTTAGCATCTCCTGAATTTAGTTCATTCTGTGTATTCATAGGAAGATACTGCTTCAGTGATGATTTCCTTTAAATGCTGTGTTTAACCATATATTTTTCAATAAGCAGCGGCGAACTGATTTGGGTTTTTTGTGTCTAGTAGGTGTCCTGCCCCCTTTCCTGTCTGTCCTGCTGTGGGTGGCGGTAGCCATAACCACATCTATGCTCTTCATCCTGCCCAGGCGAGGAGGCATTCTGGCTTTTCTGGTTACAGTCATCCTCCGCTCCATATATACTCTAGGCTTAGGCCCCACTCTACTCCTGCTTGGAGCCACCAATGTAAGACTGGAAAGAAACAGATCTTGTGCTTAATTAGTTTCAAAATGAACTGCAGCTTTAAGCAATATGCCATATTTTTCCTTGTTTCTTGTTGAGACATTGACCTCTTGAGGCATAGATTCATAGATTAATGAGCATAGAGGTATAGTATTATTAGCTACTGAGATTTTTAGGTGACCCCCAAAACTTGGAGAGTTTGGAAAATCTCTTACCAAAGCTGTTCTTATCATATTTTATTCATCATACTGTAAGTAATAGCAGTTAATTAGACTTTTCTGAAGGTTTCGTGGTATCCATGTGAGATCATGTTAAATCTGATTCATTTATATGGACTGTAGAAAAAAAAATACTCTGGCATCTGAACTAGAAGTGCACTCGGAGAGCGCAGACCTCCGCCAAAGCGAATAGGCAAGTCTTTTTTTTTATGACAGGTTCATGTATTCGCATGGGAACGGGAACGCGAATGCTTGACAAACACAGTTCTGTTTTGCCTGATCATGCAAAAATAATCTGTGCATCCGCGCTGTGGCTCAGATCGGCACCAATATTTAATGGGTTCTTCCTTGGCCCGTGATGCACCCACACACCAATTCATGACAATCAGCCCTGTAGCTTTTCTATAATCCTGCTGACAATCAAACAAACCCCATTGAAAACACAACCTCCTTGGCGAATGCATGAATGCAGAATTTATATTTAAAAATAAACATTTAACGGGCTCCCGAGTGGCGCAACAGCAATGCGTTCGCCCTATCATCCGGAGTTCGAATTAGAATGATGCTATAGCTGCCCATAGCAGGGAGCACAGAGGGCAAAATTGGCCATGCTCTCAGGGTGGGAGGGGCAGCATATGCTCTCTCGCATGTCAGTCAGAGTGACACTGTCCAGTCACGGGCGTCTGTGAGCTCATGCATACAGAAGGTGGGCGGGAGAGCTTTCCTCCGAGTGTGTTACACCACTCCCGGACGTGAGCAGCAGTTCGCAAAGAGCCGGTGGCTTGTGTCACATGTTTCGGAGGAAGCATGTGATAGCTTCCCCCTCCCTGACTGGCAGCTCATCGTGTGACACGGGAGAGATACTGATGAGTGGGAAATGGATACAACTAAATTAGCGAGAAAATTGGGGGAAAATCCCGAAAAAAATAACAGGGCCATTGACCAAGGCCTTTCTCATGATTTTTGGCATCACTCAGAAATTTAGCTCATTGTCACTTGTGCGCAAAAATATACTGGCTTGACACATGGAGTTAACACAGGCCTAATAATGTACAAGTAAATTCTTTGACTTTTGCTTAATAGCTTATTCCCATGTCAAATACAAAAAAAAGTTTTGAAGATACACTGATGAATTCATAAGCTATTACATTTGTAGTATTAGTATAAATAGTATTGTTAAAAAAAAACATGTGCAGTTCAGAATAAAGGCTTTTTTTAATCAGGTGAAAAAACTGCACATGTCCCCCTCTAACATAACCCCACGTTAGAGATTTAGGCTTATGTAGGCTTTCACTTCATAATATAATAGATACCTATGTCTTCAGTAAGTTTCTCCAGCGAACGGCTCTTTTCAAGCCTCACTACTACAAGCTTCTTTATATAACTATTCACCATTCTTTATAGACTTTATAAGAATTAAATTCCATGCTCTTTGCCCTGCCTCGCCTGCAGGTGTGCCCCATACGCCGAGTCTTGATAATTGTCCAATGTTTTCTCTCAGTTGCTGAATAAGATTGTGTTCTTGGTGAGTTTCGTGGGGAACCAGGGCACGTTCACGCGAGGCTACAAAGCAGTCATCATGGACGTCTTCTTCCTCTTGCACGTCTCCTATGTCATCGTCTGCATGCTTGGCCTGTTTGTCCACGAGTTTTTCTACAGCATACTGGTACACAACTTCCTTTATTTATTCTCCTGTATATCATATCATATGCATTTGGTAATAATTGTAACGTTGATATTGCATGTTAATGTTCCAGCTGACAGTTTGTGTGTGCATGTGTCTCTCTCACCCTGTCTCTAGTTGTTCGATCTGGTGCGCAGAGAGGAGACGCTGTTGAACGTGATTAGGAGTGTGACGAAGAACGGTCGCTCCATCTTCCTCACCGCAGTGCTAGCCATCATCCTGGTCTACCTCTTCTCCATCATGGGCTTCCTCTTCCTCAAAGACGACTTCCTGCTGGAAGTGGAGCGTCTCCCAGCACAAGGTATGCACTAGTTAGGGGGAAAAAAAACCACTATACAGGCTGTTATAGGAAATGAATCGGGTCATATGAGAGGGGTGTGGTGCAGCCTGAGCTGAAATTGATTATTTTTCCTTATTATTGAATCCTGAAGTGTTTTATTCTTCTTATTCCACGGCAGTTCGACAACTATTACGGTATTTCATTTACTAAAGAATGAGATATCGTACTTTTTTCATATTTCTAGTTATTGTTAAGTTTCATGAGAGTTCCAACAGCATTCTCTTACAAGCCTCATTTTCCCTCTCTTTTCTTTTAAAGTGAATTTGACAAAAAGCTTATGTTACAGAGAACCTACAAAGCTCTCTGTCCTGAAGACTTTGCTGCTTTAACCTCAGCTTACAGCTTTACTTCTGACTGCTACAAAACCCTGTCACTGGAGACTAGACTCCTTACAAACAATGCTGAATATTACGTATCTCTTTACACAACTCCTCACCCTATCAACAATTATACATGTTTATTTTCCCAGTTTGTCAGCATTTGCCATACAAGCTCTTGTTACTATAGAAACAATACAGTAAAAGAACAAGCACATTAATTATAAACCTGTGGTTTACCCTGCGGACGATCCATACCTCCTCCCTTTAACCGAATGGAAAATTCAAGTCGATTATTAGGCGTGTGGCATAATTTATGTTCTAATCATGTTCTTTGTTCATGACGGAGCCGCTTATGTAATTCACTCAGTAAGCGCTCTGTATCCCTGTTGGTTTTAATGACCCATTGAAATTCTGTTTACTGAAGCAGCAGCAGAAGATGGTAGCATACATACAGGTGTGTTATTGTTCATGGCTGTGTTTGTGTTGCTCTGCTAGCACGTGTGCACTTGTGTAACCCAGCCGTGTCCACGCTGCCTTATGTAATCCGCTCGTCTGTGCGCAGTGCTGTGCTTCACAGCCCTTCTACGGGGGACCGAGGAAATAAGTAATCACACACTGTGTACATGCAGGGTCATGTGTGAACATGAACGTGGTCTTTCTGCTCAGCAATCATGCCAGCATGGACACACAACAAACGAACCCTTAGAACTCAATGAACACAATTTGTTTCTCTAATCCGTTTCTCGTCTCTGCGTTGCTGCTTTGTGTAGCAGTTCTGGAAAACGCCAAATGCCAATGTTGAAATTCATCCCTAAAGTTTGATACGTTTTCTTATTTAAGATAGTAACAATATAACAATGAGTCAATGAATCATGACAGGAAGTAGAAAACGGCAGGAAGTTGGGCTAGAACTTCAGTTTCTGATTACTTGCCAAGAAGTGTGTCTATTTTAGTCACTAGAAATACTTAGTACTGAAGTATATTTTGGGAATATTTCTGCAAATGACTTCATTTTTGTGGAAACATTCTGCTCAACATCATTACTTAATGCAGTATTGATTCTACCCATAGGCACAAATAAACCCATTACTCCATTCAGTATATGAGCTGAATTAAAGCGAGGGTTTGCGATTTTTGGAGAAACCGGCAAGACTAAGCTAGATTTCCAACCGAAGTATCCAACTGAAAGAATCCCAGCTGCTGTGCGCTGCTGTGCGATGAACCCACAACAGAAAACGGGGTTGGGAGTGCGGTTGAGCGCAGCGCATTGCTGTCACTGTAAATGTATCCATAGCTACCTCGTTTCTCAGTCCCATGTAGCGAAACACCTGTAACAGCAGCACTGACAGTAGTTCCTATTCTCAACTGCTGTGATAAACAGACAGTCTCTCACCAGCCTCTCTTCACATCCGTCATTATAAGAATTACATTCTTCTGTGACTAGCAACATGCCTGCCTAGCCTTGTGGAACAAATGGGTCACGTGCACTGGAAGAGTGAGCTCGTACATACAGTACTGCGAAAAAGTATTCGCCCCTTCCCAGTTTCTTCTATTTTTTTGTTCATTTTTCACATTTAAATGTTTCAGATCTTCAAACTAATTTTAATATAGGATAAAGACAACACGAGCAACCACAAAATGCAGCCTTTAAATGAATTTCAGAGCTATCCAATTGCGTTTTCACACGGGTGATATAGGTTATAGGATGAATAAATCTTTAATTAATGGAACGATCATTTACAACCTGCATTTTTTTGCCAATTTGCCCATGGTCTGGGATGATGTGAAAAAAAAACCACATTACGTCATCTATGACTGCTGTATGTAATTGTAATTTTATAAACCTACTGAGAAAGAGAATAAAATCAAGTCAAAAATAGGCTCCAGGTCTGAAATTAAAGGGAAATTTGAAAGGAAATTGAAAATGAAAGGGTAAAGACCTGTGCCTTTGTTACGGTGACGCATTTTGCCAGCATGGTTTGGCTCCACTTGTGCTCTTAATGTGAAGGTCACTGCAAATCAATACAAAGTTAGTCTGACTGATCACCTTTATCCTGTGATGAAGCATTTCTGTCCTGATATCTTCCAGGGTGACTCCGCCCCCATCGCCATGGGAGAAAGACTCACTGAACAGTTTAATGAGGATGAAAATGATATGCATCACATGCTGTGGTTTTCAAAGTCAAAAGATCCCAACCAAATTGAATCTTTATGGGATGGGAGAATTTGGAATGAAAACACTATTTTAGGGAATATATTTTGGAAGGATGGTGTTCGTCTCTCCAGTAGAGTTGCAGAGACATTCTAGTATCTATGCAAACTCATAGTAAAGCAGTTCTGGAGGCTTGGAGTATCCCAACATCGTATTAACATGATTAATGTTGGTTTTCACCTTGACCTTGTCACTATATATTTTCAGCACTCTTGCATTGTTAGATAAATGGTAAAGGGTTTTCTGTAGTGCTGAGGCAACTGAATGCATTTAAGAACACTTGTCTGTCTGGTTCGTATGTTGAGCAGAGAGGATACGATCGGGGCAATTTGCAGCATCTGAGTCCTGTATGGTGGACAATTGCCCTGGTGAGTCCCCAGCTACATACCACGGTAAGCTACACTCATTTAAAAAGGCAGCATTAACTCTTAGAAAACTTTTTTAATGTTTACTTACTCTGAAACTAGTGAATGTTGGTGTAAAGCTACCCTGTACTGAGTTGTGGTATGTTAACGAATAGAGTGGAGATCCACGAGGCAGAGAAAGCAGCAGCCTGAATTTTGGAATCATAGTTATAAGACAGAAAGAGTCAGAATGAAGTCAAGGCCCAGGAATTAACTTGGGCAATTAGTGTTTCCTAAACCGGTAGCTCTATTCAATGGGCCTCAACGCTGGACCAAAACTTGCAGAGGATTGTTGTGTCTGCCAAAGTAATGTGAACAGGTCATTAAAAAGCTTACATACTCATTAAAAAGATCTGCATACTCAAATATTTTGCCAGCTGTGATATACACTGAAGTACCAGAAAAACTGGTATAATTAAGTCACAATACAGTTAATACTTGGTAGGTCCCCGAAGGGATCTTGGAGGGAACGTTGCACAGTCCTCACGCTGATGTTTGTCGAGGCCCCAGCATTGAATTCTGATGTTAGTTGAGGCAGTGTTACACGCCTATCACGTGAAACTATTCTTGCCAGCAAACACTGCTCACGTTAACCCAGAGTCTTTTTAGGGACACACTGCTGTCGTAAATTCGAGGTTTTGCTGGAAGACTTGTAGTCATGGTACATCCTTAAAATGCTCATATGTGAAAATCCAAATTCTCTTTCTAACTTCAAAATGCTATTTCCCATCTCACAAGCTTCAACTATTAAAGCACATTGAAAATCACAAAGTCACGTTAACTTGACATTCTCACAGCAGAAACAGCTCTAGAAGCTTCCATAGATGTCTATCGCAACCAATGACATGCATAGGTGGTATTGCTATGTATTTTGCATAGGTTGCTTCAGTGTATTTGTCTTGTAATTGACACTAACATCGCTAATTGACCTGTCGCTTTACGTACACACTGGCGGATGCAACCAATGACTTGCATATGTGGCGATGCAATGTATTTGGCATAGGCATCTGTGCCAGTTTTTCTGGTACTTCAGTGTATACCAAGTCAAGTGATGCCTGACATTTTAGTTTTACAGCTTGTATGCATAGATTGTAAATACATCTATAGAACACAGAGCTTGGGTTGTTTTTTTTTTTAAATATTGTAAGCAGACGTGTTTCTAAACAGTCTCTGTTTTACTATTCTAGGCATGGAGGCAGCTGAGGACGCGTCAGAGAAAGTCTGTGACACCCTGTTAATGTGCATTGTAACAGTCCTGAACCACGGCCTGCGCAACGGTGGTGGCATAGGCGACATTCTCCGCAAGCCTTCAAAAAATGTGAGAATAAAGTCATGTCGTGACACACTTGAAAAATCCAGCCAGGATAACTATACATAGATGCACAGTTTTAGAATACTTGTAGCATTTTATATCATGTTGAGTTAATGTGAATGTCAGCAGATAATATGTGCTTAGTTAACTTTATTTATTAACTTTATAAACTTTATTAGGAACGCAAAGATATACTCTACTAATACTGGGTAGGCCCTCAATTCTTCATGGCATGGATTTCACAAGATGTAGGAAACATTCCTTTAAGATTCTGTCGTGATTTCATTACCCGATTCCTGCAGATGTTTCAGATGGTCTTTCATGTTGTGAATCTCCTGTTCTAACACATCCCAAAGGTTTTCTATTGGATTCAGATCTGGTGACTGGAAAGCCCACTGAAGAACACTGAAGTCATTGTCATGTTTGTGAAATCAGTTTAAAACAACTGTTGCTTTGTGACATGGTGGATTATCATGCTGGATCTAGCCATTTGAAGATGGTATAATGTGGCCATGAAGGGATGCACATGGAGAGCAACAATACTCAGATTCTCAGGTTGTGGAATTGAAGCCATGATTGATTGGTATTACTGGGCCCAAAGTGTGCTAAGAAAACATTCCCCACACCATTACACCACCTCCACCAGCCTGTACCTTTGACACAAGGCAAGTTGGGTCTGATGCTGGCGCATCATCAGAAATGTAGATTCAGCAGACCAGGCTGCATTTTTCCATTTTTCAACTTTCCAGATTTGTGTCCAATTCAGCCTCAGCTTTCTGTTCTTGTCTGACAGAATTAGAATCTAACATGGTCTTATGGTCTTACTTCAAGATTCAGCGTGTTGTGTATTCTGCTTTTCTGCTCCCCACAATTGTACAGAGTGGTTATCTGAGTTACTGGAACCTTTCTGTCAACTTCAACCAGTCAGGCAATTCTCCAATGTCCTCTCTGATCAATATGGCATTTCTATCCACGTAACTGTCGCTCACTGGATGTTTTTTCTTTATTGCACTCTTTATTTTGAGTAAACTCTAGAGACTGCTGTGTGTGAAATTCCCATGGGATCAGCAGTTACAGACATACTCAAATCAGCCCATCTGGCACCAACAATCAGGCCACGGTCAAGGTCACTGAGCTCACTTTCCCCCTCATTTTGATGGTTGATGTGTGAACGTTACCCGAAGCTGCTGGCCCGTATCTGCATTACCTTTCTTCTATTTTTGCAAATTTGTCACAATATTTCACAGCTTCAAACTGATTTTAATAATTGAAGCTAAAGACGACATAAGTAAGCTTTTAAATGATCATTCCATTTATTGAAAATAAAGATTTATAGAAGAAGCAAATACTTTTCACGGCATTATACGTACAGGCTGCAGGTTAACCGTGGAAGTTTACGATTATGAATCGCACAATGTGTTGTGACTCTTCACAGGAACCCATGTTTGCTGCTCGTGTGGTTTACGACCTGCTGTTCTTCTTCATCGTCATCATTATCGTTCTGAACCTCATCTTCGGTGTGATCATTGACACATTCGCTGATCTGAGGAGTGAGAAACAGGGCAAGGAGGAAATCCTGAAGACCACCTGCTTCATCTGCGGTAGGTTCCATTAAAGATGACTAAAGATATTAAAGGATCTTCAAGGAAATCCTGAATAATGAGAAGCAGCAGTAAAAGTTATAATAATAGAATTATATATATCATTTTTTTGCTCTTCCAGGGTTGGAGAGAGACAAGTTTGATAACAAGACGGTGTCATTTGAGGAGCACATCAAGAATGAGCACAACATGTGGCACTACCTGTACTTCCTGGTTCTAGTACGGGTGAAGGACCCCACTGAGTACACCGGCCCTGAAAGCTACGTGGCCCAGATGATCAAGGTCAGTCTCTGTCCTGTTGACTTCACATCAAAATCTTTTGGTTTTGTGAATATATTTGTAACAGATCAGTTAGTTATGTTAGTTACAATAGTTTAAAAATAGCTTAAAATTCTCGATTAAATGCATATTATTATATTGTTACATCATCTTAAGTTTAAAGGTAAACAGTATCAGATTTTAGGCTTTGTAGACAAATACTGTCGAGTCAGCAGACTTCCCCATGATTGTGGTTGCGTGTGCTGAACTAGACTGACAGATACACATATATATACACATATATATACTGTTTGAGATACTGGATTTCTGATTGTCATGGGCTGTAAGGCATAATGACCAAAATGAACACCAAAAGGCTAGAAATAAAATGTCACTTCATATGTAATGAATATAAAATACGAAGGTTTACCTTTTTCAAATTAAATTATGGAAAAAAATGAACTTTTCCCCACTATATTCTAATTTTTTGAGATGCACTAGTATATTTGTCAACACTGAAATTGTTTAATCCAGTGCTTTATGAATAGGTTTTATATTTGAAAAAAAAAGGTTCGTACTGTTTGCTGTTTCCGTATATTAAAGCTTAAAGGACCACTCCTTTCATGAGATATTCATTTTTGCTCACATTTTATATCATTCTGGAGTTGACTGTGTATTAAGGTATATTGCTCACATTGCCTGAGGAATAAGAATGCGGTGTTCTTGCAGTAAATCACTGCATTGAATTAATTCTTCTGTTCACACAAAAGTTGTACTTCGTACCAGAAGAAGAACAAGACAAACATCAGCCATCTATAGCTGCAGATGTCCTTGGGATACTGTACCAAAGTCCAGAGAGAGAGAGAGAGAGAGAGAGAGACAGAGAGACAGAGAGACAGAGAGAGAGAGCATACACACCGGTGCATCCGGTTCCTTGTTTCGTGGGTGGGTGTGTGGGTGTGTACCTGTGGCCGTGTATCTGTACGACCGTCTGCTCTCTCCCTGAACATGTTGGAAGTGTTGTAGTGATTAACTGCTCGTTTACCGCTGATGTTATGTTAACGAGCAGAGGAGAGACAGACGATTTGCTGAGTCTTGCTTGTTAGCACTTTTTGGCAAGCGCATGTGACAATGTAGAGGTTTCAAAAACTCTGAAAACAATAATTAGGGAAACTTAGTTGACGAACTTATTTCATTAATCAGTTACAAAAAAACCCCCAAAGAATGTGTCCCTGCATGTGATGAACATGTATAGATTAAATATTTTTTAAAAATTAAGCAAGAGATGGATGGATAGAAAGATAGTCATCTCCAGAATTACTGGCCCTGTCTGTAAATGCAAGCAAAGTGATGCAGTGATGAAAAAAAATGTCTTTCTAAGCATAATCGCACACTGAGGGAAAAAAAAAACATCAACAATTTATTGATGTAAAAACAAAATCACATCCTTTCTACAATTCCATTAATGTCACAAAGTTATTGGCACGTCTGGAAATTCCTTTGAACAAAAGGTAACTGAAACGTGTTCCCATTTCTGTTTTATTTTCAATGAGTGTTTAGGAACTCTTAAACGATCGTCCATAACTTCCTCTTTCAGTGAGCTATAAACATGAGTTGATACAGAGGCCAAATTTCCTTAGTCATTCATCAACATGGGGACGATTAGAAATGAGACAACAGCGTGTTGTTCTTTTTCATACAGCAGACAATGGCTGTTTCAGAAATAGCTCCATGCCTGAAAATGCCTATATCTGATGCTTGTTAAGAATTTAAAAACAGGCGATGCTGTTGTTATAATGAGCCCGTCAGGAAGAGGAATACACGAGTATTTTGTCACCGCAGTGTAGGTTTGGAGATAATACCGTGTTCAGGTCACACATCTCCAAATTTGCAATTAGACACCACCTCCATGCAGAACTTTTTGAAAGGCTCTTTTTTCATGTAATCTCTTGTAAGCACACTAAAGCTCACCAGACACTTCTAGTAGAGCTTTTTGGCACCAAATATGAGGAGGATGTAGCATAAAGAGAAGGCTAGTGTTACAGAAATGAAATTGGTATACACCGCTGAGTATGGTAGAAGATCTGTGAGGTTGTAGCTGTTTTTTCTTCTAAATACCCTGGGAATGATGTTAGGACACAAGGCATTCTTCATGAAGTACCAGGAGGTTCTAAATGAAATTTGGGCTGCTTTCACCAAGAAGCTACAACTGTGTCCTGGTTCTTGGAGCTTTCAACATTATGATGGATGGAATGGATTAATTGAATGAATTGGTGGATGGATGGATGGAATGGATGAATGAATTGATGGATTGATGGGTGAATTGAATGAATGGGATGGAATGGAATGGATGGGATCCATGGGTGGATGAATTTAATGGATGGATGGAATGAATGGGATGCATGGGTGGATGGATTGAATGAAGGCATTGGGTGGATGGATAGATGGGTGAATTGAATGGATGGATAGATGTAATGAATGGGTGAATTGAATGAATGGATGAATAGGATGGAATGGAATTGAATGGATGGGATGCATGGGTGGATGAATTGAATGGATGGATAGATGGAATGAATGGGTGAATTGAATGAATGGATGGATGGTATGAATGGGATGGAAGTGATGGGATGCATGGGTGGATGAATTGAATGAAGGCATTGGATGGATGGATAGATGGGTGAATTCAATGGATGGATAGATGGAATGAATGGGTGAATTGAATGAATGGATGGATGGAATGAATGGGATGGAATGGAAGGGATGGGATGCATGGGTGGATGAATTGAATGGATGGATAGATGGAATGAATGGGTGAATTGAATAAATGGATGGATGGTATGATTGGGATGGAATGGAAGGGATGGGATGCATGGGTGGATGAATTGAATGAAGGCATTGGATGGATGGATAGATAGATGGGTGAACTGAATGGATGGGTGGATGGAATGAATGGGATGGAATGGAAGTGATGGGATGCATGGGTGGATGAATTGAATGAATGGATGGATGGAATGAATGGCTGGATGGATGGATGGACAAATGGAATGGATCAGATGCATAGATGTATGGATGGAATGGAATGGATGGGATGCGTAGATGGACGAATCGGATGGATGGATGGATGGATTTTTTTGTACGATTATTGTAAATAATAAATCTACTTCAGTTGAAGGTTAGATTTCTCTCATGTTCTGCATGATATAAAGCTTATTAAGCACAAAGCTACGTTTAACTTCTCATGGATGGATGGACTGATTCTAGCAGACACTGTCACTGATGGATTGATTGAGCAGACAATTTGTTATTGCGAGCAGGTCAGAATGAGTCAATACACATACAAGTTGTACGTATGACGTATTGAAATATTTTTCACAGAAGTAAAAATAAAACGTGTTTGTGCACATATGCCCAGCTGGAATAAAGAAAATGTAATAATAATAAAGATAATAAAGAGTGCTGCTGTGGGGGAAAAATGAATTATCATGTAACTCTACTGGCTAGAATAATCACGGAATCTGGACAGATGGCAAAACTTTTTAAGTGGCATCATTTTGGTCTCGTCATGTTTCAAATGAGAACAGGTGGTTATTTATCAACAGCTAACTAACAAGTCTTTGGAAAGGACTGTGCATGATTGTGCTTTGCAGTAACCTTTGTTTCCTATACACTGCTGCTTTACACAAGCTTCACTGCTCTATGCTGCTCACTTACACCAAGACTTTGTATCGCTTTTGTCCACTTAACTGCTTTTGTGTAATTATCTCATTAGCTCTTCTAATTATTCCAGTGTGGAAGAATTACAGCCTTTGTTCCTCTTGGTAGTCCTCCCTGGAGTAAGATAAGAGAAGGATGAAGGTCCCTCTTTTGTACTTTGAATGGTTTAAAGAAATGCATGCAGTCTGAGAAAACCAGTCAGTGGTCACTCTGACTCAATTCTGTAGAAATTATGAAAAAGCGTACCATAGCGAAACAGACATAATCATAATCGGTCCAGTCGGTAATTTAGGCATCGTCTTAACGAGTGTCCATGATCCTGCGCTGTCACGTCATCATCAAAACAGAGAAGAGCGCTTACACACTCTTGTACAGATGAGTTTTAAAATGGTTTTTAAAAAAGTACTAATAAAAATGTTCAGATGTGTTTTTCTGGTATTCAAGCTGAACGCCAACGCTGCCACTCAGTAAGTCTTTCTGCCACTCAGTGGGTGTAACCAGCAGGAACAGAATTAATAAGCCGTGTTAACATGTCAACAACTGCCAAATTTAGTTCGAACATTCTCCATTTTTCAGATTAGTAATTTAAAGCAGGGATGCTGATGAGGATAAAGCAGTTAGTGACCATGAATGCATGAATACAGCAGTCTGAAAGAAAACAGCCACATCCAATACACACCCATGAAACATTTTTTTGACAATGTAGTCATTTCTAATAATCTGTAAATGTTGTGTGTCTCAGTAAATGGCAGGACTTCTGATTGCCTGTCAGTCAATAGGCTATGAATAAAGGGTGGTATAAAGATAGACAGTATTCTTGATTATGTTTATCACTAATGGTGGGAGAAAAAATTGATACAATGTAGTATGGTGACATTTTTTGGCACAATATTATATCAATACAGCTGTGCCAAGTATTGATATTTATTATTTTAGAATTTTACCAATTAATTTTGCTTTTCTTTTATTTTGGTACATACATGTAGTCAAATTGCTTATAAAGTCCAAAAGACCTCGACCTGGTTACACCCAGTGAGTGGCAGAAAGACTAACTTACTGAGTGGCAGCAGTAAGCACATCTGAAAAGGGAAAGAGCTGTAGTGCGAATGACTCTACATTTATATTTTGTACACCAAGAAATCTGAGCTATCCTGGTGTCATATTTTTTGTGTGCAAGAGTTACTCTTTTAATTACATTTAATTAATTAACTATTAAATGCAGATGGCATCAATGAATATCATTTGCTTTAAGGGCAGTCAATGCATTGGGGTCTTTCCGTGCAGGTAGAACAGAGTGGAATCTTTCTGTTCAGTGCAACATGTTTTACTTCAGGAAATGTGTCATTTTCAACCCTAGCGGCAAGGGTTTCCCCAGGCGAGCTTGCATCTAATAAAACTGTCAAGCGCCATCTGTCCAGTATAAGTTTGCAGGACGTCCAGCTTACATGAACTATGAGATTGATTTAGGACCCCTGGCAAATATTTTGTCAAGTTGAATTTTTTTTTGTTGGTGTACACTTTATATTTTACCTTGTTCCTTTTTTTATGGTTTGCCACATTAAGTTCTTTTTAAAAAAAAAAAAGAAAGAAAGTAGATAGAGGATATTAAAAGAGAAGAGTTGCAGTTGCTGTCTGTGCTGCCATTGCAATCATGAAGACAGCAGAACTTCAGAACTTTGTAGCCGCGTTTGACTGTAAAGCAGATATACTGCAGTGGTTCATTATGCATGTACTGTGTGCGTACACACACACACACACACACACACACACACACACACACACACACACACAGACACAAGAGAGAGAGAGTAAGCAGGTACTGCAGCAGCCACAGCAGTGTTATGTAACCCATCTCAAGTGGCCCACTAATAGCTCAGCCCTTCCTCACACGTGCTTTCCTCTACCCCCCCACATTGCACACACATACACACACACACATACACACACACACCTCTACCCCGCCGCTCATTATCACAGAGTGAGTCAGGCATCTCCTAGGCAACACCACCGTCATACACCGTCGGCGGCAACAGAAGGGGAGGGGACGACGGGCCTCTGGACTCGTGATCACTGCACAGTGCAAAGGTCATTGATTCTCAGTGGGATAACACACACACATACAATATGTCTCTCCACTTCCCTATCTCACTACCCAATCTGAGACAGTCTGTGAGAGATCTCAGAGTGTGTGTGTGTGTGTGTGTGTGTGTGTGTGTGTGTGTGTGTGTGTGTGTGTGTGTGTGTGTGTGTGTGTGTGTCTGTGTGCAGCAGATTATTAGAGGGGATGCAGTGACTGATCCTGTTAATCAAACTGATTGTGGCAATCATGTTGCTATTTCCAGCCCTGGTTTGATGTTGCTGCCTTGTAGGTCTTTTCCTTTTGGAAAGCAACGGCATAATAGTGATCAGAGCAGCAACAACATAACACTCATAATGGAGTCTGTCCGCTCAGCTGGACCTGTAACTTGAATAGGCTTTTAATGGAGGATTGATATTAGATTTTTCTGTGCTTGCAGTTTATTATATTGTTCAGAACTGATAGCCTACAGGAGGCAGGAGCGTGAATATTTCGACTATTTCATGTTTTTAAGGACAGCGGGGGAGGGCATAACGATATCAGCTGCGTAGTCGGGAACTGCTTGCTGGCAGAGACAACTCCTCCGGGTTGTGAATTTTAAGGTGATTCTGCAGTAGTGTTGAGTAAATGGTTAAAAAAAAAAAAAAGAAAAATCGTGACATTGAACTTTTACATATCAGTTGTCTGATGTCCACATGGTGGACGTTTTGTACTGTTGTATGTGAATACACTTGGCATGACTGGTGCAGGGGAGGGGGGAAATGTGTAGAATTGAATTGGGCAGAAAAAGTGGAAACTCTCTTTTGGTGTATTTTTGAGTGATAACTGAAACCAGTATACTTGAGTGTTAAATTATGGCGCTCCTGCAAAAAAAAGCATAAAGGCAGTATAATATAATTGTCACTCGATATTGTGGGAGGGTAAAATCATTTAGAGAAGATTAAATTATATCCCACAATCCTATTTGATACATGCACCTGTGTGTGAGTAGTGTAGCAAGCTAGTAGGGTCTGCAAGCCACAAGACAGTGCCCCACCCACAATCATAGCCCCACCCACTGCACAGGGACTTAGTCCGTGGCATGGTAGAGGGAGCAGGGGATAAAATAGATTTTCAAAAAATGTCATATACAGACTATGCAAGATCATGTTTTTTCTCAGGGTGTCTGGAGGAGACAGACTCTCCACAATCGTATTTTAAATAAGACACACAATAAGGCAGTGTTAGAGATTTTGGCTGGCTCTGCTGGATTCTCTCTACAGGAGGCAGACTTCCTGCATGCAGAGTGTGACCTTATGCAACTCGCAACTTAACGCACTGGTAAAGACACTGTGCTGTGACATTCAGCAGCTCTGCAGGAGTAGCTTAAGGGTACTTTTACATTTCACATATGTAGACTTTTTGAATTGAACCCTGTTGCACTCATCTCTTCTTGAACACTCAACTGTGAACGTAAAAATCTGAAATCTATTGTGGTCCAATTTCGGTATAAACATGATTTGACCCCGATTGAACCCAGTTGTGTGAAGTGAACCAAACGTGATTTATTATTTGAGACGTGACCTGCAAGTCAGAAAAACATGGTGTGTTCTGGATATCTGGACCAAAGAGCAACAAGAACTGCTGGATATTGTTCACGTAATTACTTGGGTTTGTACCCTGCCCCTTTCCGTGCTTCATTTTTGTTAATTTAGGTATAAGCAGTGTGCAACCAAATCAAACCACCCAGCAAATAAATAAAATGTATTATATTCACTCTAGCTAAATCTTTGTTTTTAATTGCCCATTCCTCTTAATGGGCATCCAAAATACATTTTTTCTACATATATTAAAAACTGATATACAGTGTATCACAAAAGTGAGTACACCCCTCAAATTTCTGCAGATATTTAAGTATATCTTTTCATGGGACAA
>JAOUQY010000038.1:25783807-25798405 GCA_028566355.1 Doras micropoeus | reverse complement strand
AGACAATGAAACTGAAACACCTGTCATTTTAGGCCACAATAATTTATTAGTATGGTGTAGGGCCTCCTTTTGCAACCAATACAGCGTCACTTCGTCTTGGGAATGACACATACAAGTCCTGCACAGTGGTCAGAGGGATTTTAAGCCATTCTTCATTTAGTTCAGAGATTTAGAGATTTAGTTCATTATGTTCAAATATCTTATATCTACTATACATACATTACACATATCCTCATGTGTTTTTCACATGCCTATGTGCATAATGTCATCATGTAAGAAACATCTGAAGGTGCTTTTCATCATGTTAAAATAATCTGTGTCCACTCTAAAAAAATTCACCCTTGAAAATAAATGGATCATTGGCAAAAACAAGTGAAAAATCTGTATAATTTAAAATGTGAAGTGTCTAAAAATTGTCACACATTATCATGGTTATTCTCATGTGAAGTCCATGTGACTTTCCTGTAAGGATATTTTTTATCTATTTTAATATTAGAGTTTCAGTTCAATGAAGACAGTTGGCAGCTCCTTTCTTTTTTTAATTCAGCATGACTTTGGACACCAATCCGAAGGTCAATGGATCAGTTCCAGTGTGGTGCAAACAACACAATAATGTGAAAACCGATGTTGCCATGGCAACTCTTGAGAAATGATTTGTCTTCATGAGGGTTTAGTTTGTTTTTGTGGAGTGGTGGTGGAGAGCACGGGACCTGTGACATGGTCCTGTTGTGAATGTCATCTGGAGTGGCTGCTCTGCACTCGTAAAGGTTTCTTATAATGCGGAGCTCTAGATCACACCGGGAAAGGAACTGATTTGGCTATGGATTGCTAGGAACTCCTGGAGAAAATGGTGGATCTGCAGCAGGAGACGCTGTCAGGTTAAGGCACTAATGAGCGCTGGGGCATAAGCAGGGAACAGTGTGGTAGGGAGAGGATGAGAGGCTCTCTATGTCTCTGTATTGCCATGCATCCATGCCCTCATCAGCTCCTCCAC
Source organism: Doras micropoeus (assembly GCA_028566355.1). Taxonomy (NCBI): domain Eukaryota; kingdom Metazoa; phylum Chordata; class Actinopteri; order Siluriformes; family Doradidae; genus Doras; species Doras micropoeus. The sequence continues at coordinate 25,797,411 of JAOUQY010000038.1, read as the reverse complement.
CTATCCCTTTTAATGTCACAATGAATCATGACATTTGGAGAGCACACGAGCAAAGAATGAGCACAATGAGGAGGGACAGAAGAGGAGACCAGAAGCAGAAGGTTGTTGGTGCTTTATGTGTATAATATCATTCACCTGCCTGAGCAAAACCAATTTATGAGACCAGGCTCCGAAACATCATATCTAGCCTATTTGTTTTGATAAGAATGCCTTTAATAAATAGTAGACCAGTGGAATAGAAAGGTATTGAAAACAAATGAACATGAAACATGGAAAACAAGCCTCCCATGGCAAATGGGACTGCCTAGAACATCCTGATTGACAATTTACCACAAATATGCAGAGTTTTATGTATGCAAATTCTGTTTGTGTTATCATCTTGAAGTTTGTACTAAAAAACCTATGGAAAAATATTCCTCATCATGTTGCTGTCATTCCATTATGGTTTTCAAGATCAATCATTTTGGCATTGAAACCTCATTCTTTTTACATTTTTTAATGTCTGAAAATGATGATGCATGTATCTGGTGCACATTAGCATTGATTAGATACAACTCTTTAGACAAGTGATTGATCTCCATCACAAATTCCACACGGATAACTATCCATCAGCACAGCCTTCTTAATGCACATGTTCTTTAGCTGATTTTATTGCTCAGGAGGGCGAAAGGGTCTGATTGCAGGATCCGCTGTCGAAGTCTGCTCCTCTGTATAGATGGAAATGATGAGGGCTTCCTGTATGCCATTACATAATTTGACTATCACTTACCATACTGTGCAAAAGTTAGACATCTTTACTTATTGTTATTGATTTTGTCTGGTTTATTTTGTGTTTTCTACATCGGTTCAGTAGGGGAATTTTTTTTTTTAATGAAATTAATTAAATAAAAAAAAGAAATTATTATTAAACTAAATTAATTTTCCAATAAAAACACTTCTGAATGTTACAGAACTTTTTTTTATCCTGTAAAGATAATAACCAACAAATTTTTAGATAAAAAAAATGAGACTGTACAGACAGATTTGTTTGTTTTCAGTTCCACTTACTTGCTAAACCCTGTGATTGGTCCTAGTACAGTTTCTCTGAGATCACTCTGTTGCAGTCCTTGAATTAAATTCATTATCATACTGAAAGTATGACAAAGGCATATTTGCTGATTGCAAATATGCTTATGTGTTCATTATAAATTCTGCTCACTGCACACTGACAAAGTGGTTGTTCGGTCCCAAGCATTAAAAAAAAAAATTACGCAGCACTTAATTAGCACACCTTAGACAAATAGGACTGGGAAGGTTTCTGTAAATTACGTTTCCTTATTTATAAGAGATAGGCTTCATGAACCTTGCTTAGATTTTGTTTTTAGAGTAGTCATTTAATTTTTTTTTTATTAGATAACTAACGTTATCATATAACATCATATTTTAAAATATGCCCACAAAAAAGTTACAAAGCTTTATGCAAACTCGCTCAGCTTTGTTTTTGTGTAATGACACCACTCACTTTGGTCTGTGTTAATAAATCAATAGAGGTCAGGCTTTAAAAGGTAGGAGAGTCAAACCAGCCTCTGCTATTTAAACTAATGAACTGTAATAAGATGGCATAACAGGTCAAGGCAATTTTCTGCAAATGAATAAATATGAATAAATTTGAGAACCCCCATAGATATAATTGTATCTATGGTGTGATTCAAATTTAAATCTTTTTAGCTCTATAAGTTCAGATGTCCAAGATTACTCATTTGTACTTAATGCAAAAAATACATTATGTGCAAAGAGCAAAAGTGTCTATGCTCTTGGGACTACCAGTGTTTATCACTATTCTTAACAGATGCATAAAGTCAAGTCAAAAACATGGATCATTCTATTTTTTGTGGTAAGTGTGTGTTTGGCTCATCCAGGAAAAGTTTGAAATTTAATTCAGCTGCATCTCCTGAATTTATGTATTTTTCAGGCTCTTATAAGTCTTGAGGATGACCCACTTTCCTGGTCAGTGCAATGTGTAAAGTTGCTTTGACTCTTATTCACTCCCCATTAATCACCTCGTTCCTCTCAGGGCTTTTGTGTCATTATTACTGACTCACCCGCTTTATCTACGAGTTCTCTGGCTCATCTGAAATGCTTTAGCTCTGCGCTGTAATGACTCGTACGGGTTAAAGATGACCTTTTATAACGACAGAGAATGCTTTTGGTAGGGATGAATAAATATGGATGTTATACTTGTAATTACAAGAAAATGACATAATATATTCCTCAATGAGAAAGAACAACTCATTATTAATATATTAAAATTGAGCATTGTGATTCAGGAAGACTAACAAGAAGATGTTTTTATGTAATCAGCCTGTAGGCCTAAGGGAACATATCCAGCTAAGGCAATTTTTGTTCCACTTTGCCAACGGCCCAAAGTGATTTATTTCCTTCTTGGTGATAAGTAAGGAACTCCACTGTTAATTTTTACCCCCTTTCCAAATTGATTAGTGGATCAAAAGGCTAATTCAATCCTCAAGCAGCTGCAGTCAGACAGATATTCCCAGCGAGCCTCAGGGAACTCATCCATAAAACGCGTGTGTCAGTCACGGCACTCAGTAACTCCCTGTGCTCTTACACACAGACCATCCTGTGATAGCCATTCCAGGCACGTTGCCTACAGTCAGCCCTCCAAGTGTTTGCTTTAGCAGTAATTAATCAGTGTTTGATGGATAACCATGCTGAAAAGAAATAAGTTAAGGTAACACTAATTCAATTATATTTGAAATCAAGTGCAGTGTTGTCAGTATCATAGATTAAATATTGTATCCGACATCTGAACACACCACTGAGCATTTTATTCAGTATGGATTTTTTTGGTGGGTGTTTTTTTTTTTTTTTTTCAGATACACTTCATAGAAACAGCAAAGAAGGAATGTGTGTTAATTGGGAAGAAATATCATTTGCACCTAAATATTTGCCATATAGAGACTGAAAAGCTACAGCTGAGGTCTGTGGGAAAGTTGAGGTTTGTGGGAAACCATTACAAATGCAAATTCCAGCTAAGAGCCCTGGAGCCAGTGCTGAAAGGTCTTCTTCGGGAATTAATTACAGCCTGCTTTGATTACCTTTAAATGGTTAGGCTAGAAGATAAAAAAAATTATTCAAATCAGCAGAAAAATGCAGAAAGTGCTTCCTTACCAAGCTTTCAGAGTGCAGTCTAAGTAAGTAGTCTAACTAAATACAACTTTTATTCCAAATGTTGAGTTCATGGGAGTCATACTAAAGTATGTTAAATTGTTTTTTTTTTCTTTTAAGTGAGTGGTCTGAAATTCAAAGTACTTTGAGCTAGGATGCTGCTAGAAAGGAGCCATACAATGCCTAATAAGATTTACAAGTAAAACAAGTCCTGTAAAACAAAAGTATTTCAGAACAAGAAATAGTAAATACAATAACTGCTGCAAGTGCAGTAAGAGCTTTGAGTTAGTGCTCATTCAAGTGCTCTGGAAAGAGGTGGGTCTTCAGTTGGCATTTGAAGATAGCAAGTGACTCCGCTGTTCGGACACTCAGGGGGAGTTCATTCCACCACCTTGGTGCCAGGACAGAGAAAAGTCTATATGCTTGCCCCCCATGTGTCCTGGATGATGGTGGGTCAAGTCAAGCCGTACTTGAGGCATGAAGGGCTCTGGGTACGCATCAGACTTTGATCATTGCTATCATGTAGGGAGGGGCTGGACCATTTTTGGCTTTGTAGGCCAACATCAGGGTTTTATATCTGATGCGAGCTGCTACAGGAAGCCAGTGAAGGGAGCGCAGCCACACAGCGGTGTGACATGGCTGAGCTTGGGAAGGTTGAATACAAGTCGAGCTGCAACATTTTGGATCAGTTTCAGGGGCCTGGTGGTACACATTGGAAGGCCAACAAGGAGGGAGTTGTAGTAGTCTAGACTTGAGATGGCAAGAGATTGAACATGTACCTGGGTGGCCTCCCTTGAGAGAAATTGTCAAATTCCCTGAGTGTTGTAAAGGAGAAATCTGCATGACCAAGTCAGGTAAGCAACATGAGCCATGCAAGAGATCATCTACAACTACTCCAAGGCTACATGCTTCTGAAGATGGAGTGATCAGGGTGTTCTCAGAGGAAACTGAGAGATCACAACAAATAGTCTACATACAAATTACAACAAAAAGAACTGATCCAGGGTGAAATGGTTGCAGGGCAGATGGCATAGCAGAGCCTTACAACTGTAGGATTCCCTGTCTGATCGTAAGCACTGTGCAGAGTTTCTGTGCATGTCTGTGTTCTCCATGTTCTCCAAAAACATGCCCGTAGGTGGACTGTCTATGCTAAATTGCTCATAGGTGTAAAAACTGTGAGAAGTAGTTTGTGAATGACCCCTCGTAATGAACTGGTGTCCAGTCGAGGGTGAATTCTCCCACCTTGCGATTGATTGTCTCTGGATCCACCGTGACAGATACTCATGATGAATGAAAGAAAATGCTAGATCTTGCAGCAAATCTTATCTTCAAACCAAAAACACAAATGTTTGAGCTTGTAATAAGGTGTACAATTGCATTTTCTGCATGCAAAAGGCTGTATGGAATAAAATACTGTTAAATTACAGTAAGTTACTGTTCTTTTTTTTTTTTATTTGGTCACACAAAATTGCCAATGCCATTTTTTATATTGCAAATGAACAATGCAGGAACCTGTCAGAAAACCGAAGATTTTCACAATTTTAGCCTAAACTCTGACCGGTGCTAAACATCATTGGAATTCAGTGTGTCACTGCTTAAAATGCACTACCTAATGGACTAATTTGTGTTCTGCATTAACTTCAGACTAATTGGACTATTTTGTACACAGTTTAATGTTAACCCAGTGAGGAATACAGTGCACTCTTGCTTCTAATCTTATCCTAATAAACAGAGGGAAAGAACTTACAAAAAGTCCCTTATCACTCAATAGCAGTATGTCCTCCATTACTGACAAACACATCAGGAGCTCAGTGGTGAATTATACTTTCTGGATTATTGATTGAGGCCATGTCATGTGGCATCCTGGAGCTCTGGTTCGTTTAGCAGCTGTAACAGTCTTTATTGATCTGTACACTGCTTATATGGGATGGACCCTATCATAGAGTAAATGTGGTGGGAGATATGATTTAGACTAAAAGTTAAATTGCACCTTTAACCCTTAGAAGTACTTTTTGATCTCATTATCATGTCACACAAGAATTAAGGATTAAACATACAATCGTTTCCGTTTTGGTCCATGAACCATGGACATGGTTTCCAAGGTTAGAGTAAAGAACTCAAGTGGCCTTTAGAGAACCCTGACCTCAGTCTCAGTGAACAGCTCTGGGATGAATTAGGATGTCTATTACATGCTGGGCCTCCTCATCTGACATCAGTGCCTGACCTCACTAATTCTCTTGTGGCTGAATGACACCAAATCCCCACAGCCATGATCCAAAATGTAGTGGAAAGACTTCCCAGAAGAGTGGAGGTTATTATAAAAAGCGAAGGGGAACTAATTCTGGCATGGGATACAAGTACTATGATGGTCAAGTGTCCACATACTTTTGACAATGTAGCGTACTTATTACAACTGTCCACTTTGGCCAGGTGAGTTGAATCATTAGGCTTGACTGGATAATGTGGAAGTAGAAATGTCCCATTGACATAACCCATATACCATATCTTATTAGCTTGTGGTCAAGAGTATCCTAAGACTGCTAGCTGCAGAAAACAAAGGATTAATTTTCTTTGAGATCCCACACTCACAACACCTATAAACATCTCTTTCTGTTTCTCTCTCACACTTCTTTCTCCTGGAGCTGGAGGCTTTCAGTTCAATATTATCTGCCAAGCTAAAGGCTTTGTTGCACTCTCAGGGTTTTCTTTCTGCATGCACGCACATTCTTTTACAAAGGCATCATTTTCAGAAATAATGTCCTCTTAAGACAGATTAAGTCTTGGTGCAGGCCTTGAATAAATATTCATCCCCTTGAACACATTTTGTATTATTATATCCTGAAATTGAAATGTGCTTCATTGAGAGTTTTACTATTTTATTTACATAATAATTTATATCTAACCTTTGAAGGTGTGAATTATTTAAATTGTGACACAATTTGGTTATTGGTTATTTAACAAAAAAATCAGAGATGTGTTGTTTGCATATGTGTTCACCCCCCTGAGACAATACTGGGTATTCGTAGAACCATACTTTGGCTGCAATGACAGCTGCAAGTCTTCTGGTATCTGCCTTTTCATGGACTTCCTTCTCTATACAGATTTTCTAGAACTTTGTCCTGGACTCATTTTGCTAGCTACTTGGTCTTCATGATGGTCTTTATGAGATATTCTCTAACAGGCTCTGAGACCTTCCAGGACCAGTTGTATTTATATTGAGATTACATGATGCTTTAATTGCACACAGGTGGACTCCATTCTGATAATTATCCAGTTGCAAGTGGTTGCACCAGAACTAATTTAGAGGTATCATAGCAACAGGGATAAGAAACAACTGCTGATAAACAAAAAACCTTACAAATCAGCATAGACCACTTTTGAAGTTACTTGCTTGAGAAGCTAAAGTAATATAGGTACCAACAACCCTTTTGTTAGTAGCAAACAATAATGATGGTGAAATGTACAGTAGATTAATTACATTTTCAGTCAAACAGCCATGTAGTACTTGTGTATTGTGTATCTAGGTCAAGATTAAAGTTCAGTATTACAAATAAATTTGTTACAGATTTTGTCCCGATTAAGACTTTTGTCTGATTTTCTGTTAAACACACTTTCCTATTGTTCATTATTGTTATTGGTCATACATTAAACAATGGGATTTTTTTCAGCATATTTAGACAAATGTCAGTATATTTTTTTTAGAACAGTTACATGTATTTTGTTCACTAAAGGAGCAAGAGCTATAATCCTCACCCGCTCCAGGGATGCCACACCATGGCTTCTTATGTATGATATACTATATAAAGAAAGGAATCTTGTGTTAATTTACATATGGGTTACGTAATATGACAATAAAGACAATCATCCTATCAAGTGATGACCTAAATCAGATCCAGAGAGTCCATATGAACTGATACACAGCACAACCAGGGATTTTGTGGCTCACCAAACACCAATTTATGGGACAACTGCCATTTGTTTCCCCCTGGAATCTATTATTTCTGCCTCAATTCTTCTGTCAAGGTTGTGAGTGTCGAGTTGAAACAACTTTCCAGCCCAAGCCAGTGGTTAAATATAGAAGTTGTTTGTGCATCACCTGTAAATGCACCTGTAAACTTGAAAACACAAGCTGGAAAAATACAATTGCTGCACCTGGGGACTCGATTACATTCTCTGTTGCAGTAATAATAAGCCTTTGACTTTTCAAGCAGAGACTCTGATGAACGTGCAAAGTTTTGAGGTTGATACCATGTGATTACCGTAATATATTCCGATTTCCTCTAGTATATATCTAGTGTTTTGTATTTTCAGTGCATATTTTAAATAACAGTGAAATGAAACAGCATGACAACAATAGTCTAATGGTACACAAATCGATAGTAAGAATGAATAAGCAATAGGGAAAGTTTTCCAGAAGCTGAATTGTTCATTTGTAAATGTTTGGGGCTACAAAATAGAGATAATTCTGGCATGGGATGTTCAACAATCCCACTACATTTAGTGTCTTTCTTCACACACTGTCGACGAAGGAAGAAATGTAAAATCAGTTGGTGATTAATAGCTATTAGGTCATAACAATGCCTCAATTATGTCATCTCACTCAGAGATAGATTACCAACCGTGCCTACTGAGCACATGCCCAGAGGCCCTGGCCACCAGAGGTCCTTCAGCCAGCACTGATTCACATTAGCTGATTTGTACTGATTGCCACTGTACTTTTCTTTTTTTTTTCAACTTTCATCACCTAGCAAGACATCAAGTTACGTGACAAAGGGCCAATGAATCTACAGTCACAGAATTTGAAATACATTTGGAGATGTTATTGGTGTAGGAGACTGAATTTGTAACCAACAGAGCATGCGGTTAGGTCTGAATCATTTTTGACGTGGAGCTAAGCGGATAATTTGGACTTCCGGGAATTAAAAAGAAAATCATGGATAACCCTAGATGTGTTCCAAGTGCATCAATGAAAAGAAAACTTAAGGAAAGAGATAGAGAAGCAGCATTACTGGAACAAGCTCCTGCTGACCAACCCCCCCCCCCCCTAGTTGGTTATAGTGCTGAGGCTAGTATTAGCTCAGTCTAACCAAACGTTTCCTATTCTCGCCAATGTCGCCCAAAGGCACCGAAGAGAACTTACCTCCTCTGAGGTAGAGCAGAGTTCACAATCGAACACAGACAACTGATAAGAGAAAACAGCAGATCCAGCACTATGGGGAAACATTACAGAAAAGGCGTTGCTCTTGTCTTTTCCTGACACTTCCCATCACTAACTGCGAGAGCTCAGGACTAAAATGGGTCAAAGACAACTCAATGTGCTGTCACTGCTGGCCATTGAGTCAGAGCTTGTTAAAGAGCTGGACTGTGATGATGAGGTGGATGAGGAAAAGCAGGAAAAGCCTGTCACTTAAGGTAAGACTGTCTACTGTATGTTTACTCAAATACTCAAATGGATATGTAGTAATGTATGGGCTGTTTTTGCACAAGACAGGGCCTTCAGGGCTCCATGCATTTGGTTGTCATGGGTGAGTGATAGGTTGGGCTGCGTTGGTTCATGTGTGCCCGGAGGGGGGCCCTGTGTTAATTCATGTCCAGGGGCCCCTGATTTATTAATCCATCCCATCTCACTGTAATAAATTATGAGTCATTTTCAAAATATATGGTCATTACCCATAAAGAAATTGAATCTAAAGTAACTGCATATTGACACGATTGCATACTAGGCATATCTAATGAACAGCGATAAATCATACACATTATACAGTCTAACAAGCATTTGATAAATTAGTCTGTAGCTTAGGATGGAAATGATAGTCTATTCAGTAGTTTATCCATCCTACAGTGCATACATGTTTGAGATAATTACTTTTAGAATGCAATAAGCTTCCAGTGATGTTTGATATTTAAATCAAAATAACAATATTTTTTCTTTCATATGCAATTAACATAGTGACCTAACGTTAACATGATAACAACTTCCATAGAAATCAATGCAGAAGTTCTTCACTGATGTAGAAAATGCTAGCTTTGGTGCATGTTCATTTATGAAATGAATATTATAATGCAGAGTCTGTCAATAAGTACAGTCCGTTGTATTAATGTCTGGTGGAAGATTTTCAAAACATCCAATTTTTTGGTGTGTACTCTATATTTGCATACAAATCAAGGGACACTGTTGACACTTTTCTTGTTTTATTTGCTCTGCGTGAAATGGTTTCCACTCCGCTGCATGCTTTCCACAGATCATAATCTAAAACCAGAGTTGTGCTATAATGGGACTGACCTTAATGCTTTGTGCATTATGATGACAAAGCAATACACCTAACTCTTTTATTTAACAGTGCATAATAAATTAGGCAGCTGCTTTTGCATGGTAACTGAAGCCAAGCACTGCCATTTGTCAGCTGTTTTTGCTGTGTTTAAATGAAATCCAAAAGCAAAACTTATGCACTAAAGGTCAAATTCAAAGAATGTCAGAAATGTCTATCCTAAACGTGAGCTCACCTGAAAACTGAACACTAAATCTACCTATACTGGCTAATGCCTCAGTTGTTCTGTCATGACTGTATCTCATTTTTGCGTACACATCTGGTGACCACAGTCAATCATACTTTGTGATTCTTACCACCTGGCTTGGCATAATGAACTGTTCATTCCTCTGCCTCTCTTTTACTACAGTCTTTCACGTACAATTTTCCTTTTCTGCTGACAACACATTACAAATGTGCAGTCACGTCACAAACTGGCTAAGACTGCCCTTCGCAAAACCTTGAGTCTATAATTCATGGCCTAATTTCAAGGTGACTCAACTCAGTGCTGCCCAGCAGAATCTACTGACAAGGATGAAGAGTTTTAATGAGGCAGATGATTCGTGTTAGCAATAGCTTTTTAATTGTGTCAAGGACCTCTTTGCGTTTTTAGAATATTTTTGAGTTTTAGCACCATCCTGAAAGTAGAGCGGCAAACCATGATTTAACATTTGACCATCTCCAACCTTAAGGTCAACATGAGCTTTTATGTGCTTGAACATTTGGTTATTGCTGCAGGAAATTAACATTCCTTTTGATTAAGCACAATTATTTTTCACTGTGAACACTTAAACTGCGTTTGTACTGTGTGAACAAAAATGGCAATGGAAATGCTTTTAGTGAAGGTCTAGGGACGCTCATACTTTATGTATTAACGATTTTAGAAATGTGCAAATACACAAACACAATGAATACTTTTAAATTGGCCATACTGCAGCAGGGTCCTCAGGTTTCTGTCTGTTTAACATGTTTTCCCAGCATCCATATGGGTTTCCTGTAGGTTTTCTAGTTTTCTCCTTCTGCCAGAACCATGCTCTTAAGTGGACTGTTTATGCTATTTTTTCTCCCTATTTGATATTGCCAGTTCCCACCCACTAAGTAACACTCCTTTATCATATGGCAGCCATCACTCGGGGATGGTGAGCCAAACATGTGCTCCTATTGAGACACATGAAGCCAAACTCCAAGTATAACACACTCTGAGGCATTCAAAATTTGCCAGGATTCGAACTGGCGATCTAAATTAATAAGCTAGATGAATGTCTTAATGAATGTGTGAAAGCTATTCCTACTCTGCATTCTATCATATTAGTTGCATTCTAGCCTTCGCAGTGCCCAGACGTTTGTTTTTATGAAGCCCTGTTGAAGAGCCTCGTCACTAGAACAACGCAAACAAGTTTGGAGCAAATGTTGTATCATTTAACAAGACAGAGTTATCACAGACCAGATGAATCGTGTGTGTTCGTGTACAATCCTGAGACAAAGTGTGCTGAATGACACACATCATCACCTCGCCCAAAGAAAGCTCACATGAGCAAATAAAAAAATCAAGTCACTGTTCATCGTCTTTTCTGATTCTCAAGCGATCGTCCATAAAGAATTCGTACCAGAAGGCCAACATGATAACACGTTTGAATGGCCACCACTTTCGCACAGTAAAGAACATCCATAGAGCTGCAGCTGAGACTCAGAAGAACCTCACGGATAAGTTTCAAGCACTGCTACCAACAATGACAGGGGCATTGGGAGCGTTGTATAGGTCATATTTTGAAGGTGATAACATTGAATTGCAATTTCTTTCAGTGAATATATATTTTTTTATTCTCATTCATTTCTGCACAGACCTCATATACCATGAATAAACAAATGTATGCCTGAGATAAAATACAGGGGATATAAGATGTCTATATATAATAATATCTAAAACATTTAGAATTTACTATTATTGAAGGGGTATGGATGGAGAATCAAATAGGTAATGCAAGTCAAAGTTTTTAAGGTTTAAATATTGTTTTTAAAAACTGACAAGAATCACCATAAAGCAAAAGCACAGTTATCTTTCAGACCTGATTTGACAAAGGCAATGTATGACATCTTGCTTACACATAACAGATACATTGTATGGCCAAAAGTTTGTGAACAGCTGACCATCACACCCATATGTGCATTTTGAACATCCCATTCCAGATGTATTCCCATCTTTGCTATTAAAAAAAACCACCATGCTTCTGGAAAGGTTCTTCACTAGATTTTGGAGTATGGCTGTATAGATTTGCCCATTCAGCCACAAGAGTATTCATACATTAATGTCAAGGGGGCTTGGGGTGTAATCAGCATTCCAGTTCATCCAAAAGAAATTCAGTGAACTTGAGGACAGGGCTTTGTGAAGGCAACTTGACTTCTTCCACTCAAACCTTGACAAACCATGTGTTCATGGACCTTGCTTTGTGCCTAGGGGCATTTCATGCTGGAACAGGTTTGGGAAATTGTAGTGCTCCAGTATATGAAGATATCCTATACAACTTAATGCTTCCAGCTTTGTGGCAAGAGAAGAACCACATATAGGTGTGATGATCAGGTGTCCATAAACATACTCTATATCAGACACCTCAATCTTATCAAGCTTCCAGACATTTGGAAATGTTAGCAATGTATACAAATTGGAAAATGTAATCTTTTTTCAATGACAATCATATACTGTATGTTTGGAGCAAAAACAGCCCACACTGAGACAATGGATCTTAGGCCTTTGAATTGATTTTAATAAACTTTCTCATTTAGTTCTTTTCCACATGATAAAAGACTAGGACAAGAACAAAAAAATGGACCACAAGAACTAAATTGCATCTGGCACAAAACAGTGTAGTATTGATATGAAGCATATGTATGTGTGCTTACTGACCAGTGTACCTTTTGTGAATATATTATTTATGCATTTGGATTTGGTTTTCATGCCAATTTCCTATGGGCTGCATAAGCAATGGTGTTCTTACGTAACTGTAACTGAGGATGAAAAGCTGTGTACCACAAAATATTGAGCTTACCACAAAAAGGAACAACACAATGTAATTGTTGAAGGTAAACATGGTGTTAATATAATGTAAAATGTTGGTAAGAGGGCCTGTATTAAACAAAATTTAGAAGGAAATCCTAAAATGTGTATTCCTTTCAAACATTTATTCATTAGTTCAATCATTCATTCTCTAGTAAACACTTTATCCTGGTTTAGGGTCGCCATAGATCTGGAGTCTATCCCAGGAATCCTGAGCACAAGCTGGTGAAACGCCCCAGATGAGAAAATTCAAATATTTCATTAATTTTTTTTTTTTGCTGTAGCTCTACTGCCACTTAGTGGGAAACTAATTAAGTACAAAAACCAACTATGTAAGACAGCACATATCTGAGCATCAGTGGTAGATGTCTTATTTAGTTTCATAACAGATGAAACATAATGAAGGCTGTTGGGTTTTACATGCAAAAGAAAAGAAGTAAGTGTGACAGTCAAAGTCTTCAGAAGAGCTGTGGCAGATTCTCCAAGACGCTCAGTAAAACTTACAGCTAATTACTGTACAGTACGATGCAGAAGTCTTAGACACTTGCAAAGACTCGCTGTAAAGCAAAGATGTTTATGTTTCTACATAAAAAAGTGCAGCAAACAGTAATAAACTAAAGGAAGTCAATATTTGGTGTGCAGTTTTATAAGGAAATTAGCTTTTACGTTTTACTGAGCATCTTGGAGACTTTGACTGGCGCACTTTTTTTTTTGCATGCAAAACCCAGCAGACGTAATTGTGTTTTTTGTCTGAAAAGTGGTCTGTTATGTAATGTGTTGCTTTCTTTACTGACATACAAACATTTCTGTGTAACATTTAATTTTTTGTTGGAAAAGTAACATTTGGAAATGTAACTTTTTGTACTGACTCAATAACGCAGAACTAAAAAAAAAAAAAAACAATAACAAAAGCTGTACCTAAAAACAAAAGGGTTTGCACAGTACTGTACATGCAAACATTATGGTGCTTTTTATCCAGAAAACAACGCAGCTCCACCATTTACTTACTCTGCCTGGTCTTGCTCAGTCCAGTATGGTGAATACGTTTGCTTAATATCCAGCGGTCAGTGTGCCGTCTA
>JAOUQY010000038.1:25764323-25774510 GCA_028566355.1 Doras micropoeus | reverse complement strand
TGAAAACCTTACTCTTATTGAGGTGCGAGATATTTATTTATCTAATTTATTGATTATTCGCTGTCAGGCATAGCTAATGTTAGTTTGCTAGCTAGCCAGTCTCATCATTGTGTTAGGAAACAAACAACTCCTGAAATGACCGAACCTTTGTCTTCATCAGCTGCTATTTAGGGGCTGTGAACACCACAGGGCAATCAAACGACTCACTAATTCCAGTAACATTTAACTTGGTAAACACAGGGTTTAACTTGCATTTATGTTTATATCCTCCTGAGACACCACCCAACCTTTTCTCTGACTGCTCATGCTCCTCCATAGGTCTCGTCTTCACAAAGTGAAAAGGACAAACAAAAAGAGCATGGTTTCTTGTAACTGCTTTATTGTTTGGAGGTGGATGAAGATCTTACAGCTTCTCACATCCACATCTGGTGGTGGAAAAGAAAAACTTTTTATTTAATTAACCCTGACTGCACAAACACCAGTTTTTGGTGACTATTAACATGAGCTACGAGAGGTTATATGGCAGTGTCGATATCTGCTGCTAGCCAGAAAGCTTCCAAAAAAAAAAAAACCCGGACACGCTGACAATAAGGTGGATAAGCTTACTTTGTGTTGTATTGTTACAAAATGATGATCAGTGCCTGTTCAGTCTGCAGTCATGTTCACATTATACTGCATATAATAAAGCATATAATTATGTAAGATTAGAAGTATGTACAGTTTTACCAAAAAATAATAAATGCATAACTTCTATAGTTTTGTTAGATGAAAGGAAAATGTCAAACAACTCTTCTGGCCAAACAGGACCAAAAAATGGCTAAATACATAAAGAAACATTTGAAGTAGGCCGATGTGATGCACGCACCTTGTTCATCCACTTGCATGCATGACATTATTAAATGGTTCACATAGATAAAAGCTTCACAAACTGAAAGTAACCAGAAATACATCTTTCACCAACGTCCTTCACTGAATTGGCTTCTCTTCTGGGCAAATATTTTCACCTCTGACATGACCAAAAACAAGTGTTGTTTTTCAGGTGTTTCCCATTTCACCAGAGCTAAAAAATTGTCAATACTACAGCTAAACTGTAGATGTTGGTCTGATTGTATACTATATATGCAGCTTCTGCACTTTGCTTAATATTGCCTTGCTTAACGTAACCCTGACCATTTCTCCTTAGCGAGTACCTGGGGAAAGCCCCAGGGCCTAGCGTTCAGAAATGGGTTCCTTCACGAAGCACTAGACGAGATGTCAACTCCACTGATGAAAAAGAGCATCAGGATGCAATATTTAGAAAAGTAAGAGGGTAAGTGTCTCCAAGCCTTTCGTTACAGTTTCACGAGTCTGCTGGTATCGTCAAGCTTAGACGTTTGCAGATGTGTTTAAAGATGGTGTGTAAGATTTATTTTTCATTCCTTTTATTTCCTTCGGTAGGATACTTAATAAACTGACCCCTGAAAAGTTTGACAAGCTATGCCTTGAGCTCCTCAATGTGGGCGTAGATTCTAAGCTCGTCCTCAAAGGAATCATCTTGCTGGTAGGTGAAACAAAAATAAATCTTCTATAACAGCAGCTCTGATGGTTTCATTATTATGCTTATTGTTTCATTTTTATGTACAAACAAATTTCCACAAAAGTTGGGACACTTTTTAAAAAAAAAATGCAATAAAAATCTGAAATCTGTACTTTTGGTAATTCACTTGAAGCTTTATTTAACAGACAAAATGACAAAAACATTGGCAGTGGTTTTTTTTTTCAAATAAACAAGGGATGGGATATATTAGGCAGCAAGTGAACAGTCAAAATGCATGTGTTGGAAGCAGGAAAAATGGGCAAGCTTAAGGATCTGAGCGACTTTGACTAGGGCTAGATTGTGATGGCTAGACAGCTGGATCAGAGTTTCTCCAAAACAGTGGGGTGTTCCTGCATGCCGTGGTTAATACCTACCAAAAGTGGTCCAAGTGCAGACCAAATACACCTCTTAATGGCACTGGTATTTACAACTGGCAGTGGCCTCTTTCAGTAGGATAATGTGCCCTGCCACACTGCAAAAAAAAAAAAAATCAGATATGGTTAAAGGAACATGATGGTTCATGGTGTTGATGGATGTGTCGAAGTAACATGAATGATTGGCCAAGAGCGTTTTGTGTTTGTAACAGGGGACAGATGTGAATCCAGGTGTGCGTAGTTCTAAACTGTTCTAAAATCCTAATAATAGATTTTGAAAGTCGGGCTGCTTTCTAATTTTGTGCACTGTAAAACAGAGAAACGTATTCTAGGTCGCCTGCCACTCCAAAAAACAATTAAAACTGAAGAGTTAATTTCTTAAACATTTAAGAGGTGGGATCATAGAGAACAGAATATTCATCTTGACTGTGCTAATTTTAGATTGCATTGAAATCTGAAGCTTACTTCATCTTGCCAAATCAAGCTTGATTGTCTAGATTCATTGAAATTCATCAGAATGATTCTTGAGGGTCTGTTATTCTGATTCCTGAGGTACAGAAATGATTTAGTAAAGACAAGACTGTTGGGGAGGGAAATGTGCTCAGCGATGATAAGATGCATTCAAGATTTATCACAATTTATTTCATATGCGGACATCTGGAAATGGTGGAATAACTGCAAAACATTAGGTATGTCTGTAGCTTTCTGATGGGTATAGTAGGATGCCATCTGCATCTAATTAGATGATACTGAGAGCTGTGTAATGGTATTGAGGGTGTATAGTTTGGCTTTGCCTGAGAGCCTGGGCTAAGGGTTTCAAATGAGAGTAATTTGTAATGTAAAGGATAGAGACGGAAAAGTGGCTGCTAAAATTGAAGCAGGTGGATATTTGTATGCTGTTTGAACAGTGTGTAGGAGTATAGTACCCAAACCAAAATGCTACAGTACAGTCCATGGATAATCTCTCTCAAGTCTGTCAAAAGAGTGCAGCAAGAGAGAAATGCACATTTTGGGATGCATGTGAACAATGTAGAGTAGATGTCGCATATTGTCTGCAGTCAGTTGCCCCCCTGAGAAACCTCGTTTTGTCAGACTAAATCAAATTGCCATGGCCGCAGGCTGAGAAGCCAAGGCTTTAGCTAGAACTTTGACGTCACTGGAGGTTAAAGTAATTGGACGATAAACAGTTTAATGGGTCCATATTTTATGTAACAAAATGGTAAGAGCTAAGCTTTGGTCTCTATGAAACATACCATGTTCAAGCCCATGAGGGACTAGGATATTTTCCTTCCCTGTTAATTTGGCAGCATTGTGAATTTCCTGCAGGGTTAGAGGTTCTTCTAGTCCTGGTCCTATGTTGATGAGAGAGGCAAGTTCAGGTTCTCTAGAAGATTTTTTTTTCAGTTGTCCATCAACTCCCACCTCTGAAGTATACAATATGGAGTAAACTGCTTTGTTCCGTCTTCTGTGTTCCGTATCATGTCAATAATTGCTTTGTGCAAGCACGTAAATGAGTAAAAGTAATATCTTTGTTTATGAATAATGAACTCAACTGGCTATGGACAAACTATTATATTCTTTTTTTCAGTTCCAACAATTTCTGGGAGATTTCCTCAGAGAAAGACTGGGCCTGTTGGTCTTCTAATTCCCACACTTCCTGTTCATGCTCAGTGAAGCCCTTGTTTTTAAGACCCTTGGCTTTAGAGGAGGAACCAATAAAGGTCCCTGTAGGAAGCATGTAGCAGCTACCCATAACATCTGGCATGGGTTAACTTCTAGGAATTCCATTTGCCTTGAGCTGATCTAAAAATGCAGAATCATACAACAGAGTTGTTTAAGTGCCAAGTTTTTGAATATGCCGTATCAGATACAAAAAGACAAGGGAATGATCTTGAATCAAAATGGGCAGTATGTCAATAGTAGATACATGCCGGAGTAGAGGAATGCTTACCAAAATGAAATCGAGTCATGACTACTACTAGTGATGCAACCTCCCCCTCCACTTGCACATTCCTTTGTAAAATGACAGTGAAATTACAGGAAAATGAAAACATAGCCTAGCTAAACCCGGACTTGCCTATTACAAGTAAGACATGCTTACATAAGGCAAGTGCACATGTTTTAATGTAAATTACACAGGCCTATAGCACACCTAACATAAATGTGATTTATTTGAAAATTTGATAAAGTTTACTCTTCTGAGTCTAATGATGCCAAAAAAGAAAAAAAGTCCACAGTCCCATATTTAATGGTCAGGCAGGTTAAGTTGCACTGTTGTTGTCTGCCACAGTTAGTGCAGGCTAGTGTCGCTCAATGCCCACTCTGTTCCTTGACTCCGCTGAACTTTGTTGTTTGGCCCAGAAGTAGAGGCTGTATCATAGCTTCTGGTGACGTGATTAGACAGACTAAACTGTTCTTCTTTAGAGGGTGATTGGCACACGGTTTGTCTGCCTCCATAAGTGGTCTGTAGAGTGGCTAGGGACAAGAGAAATGATTGAATCTAGGTTGGCTCTATCCACTTCAGCCCTTTGATTCTTGGTAGTGTCTGCGCTGTTATCTGGGAAGAAATGTAAAGTATCAGATTCATGCTTTACAGGATGTGCAGCTCTTTCACCCCTTAGGATAACTTGTGCGTGGGTGGCTCTGACAGTACAGACCTCCACTCCCTCCACTGCTTTGCTCAGCCCAACTAAATGAAGATTTGCCTTCCATTTTCTCCACTTTTCAATTCAGCTACTCAATTTTCAACCTCATAGTGTTGACATCATCTGTGTCCTGGCTAGCTGCACACTCTGGAATCACACGTTATCTGAAGTAGTTAAACTGATTTCTCGAGTTGCTCAGTCTGAACAGTTGCTCTTAACATATAAGTAGTAATTTTCAGTTCCAATCTTAGGTCGGATACTTGTGGGAGCAGAGCATCATCCAAAGCTGAGTTCACACTACACCATTTACTGATTTTGTGCTTGCCTACAGGCTTTGGAGGTCAAATTGGTGTTCGCTCGGGGCTTGAAAATCAGGGCTTGATCGCTGTGTGTGAATTTTTGAAACCTCGGGGGGAGAGTTGTATAAAAGTCAACAAACATGGCTTGTAATGGGCAGGTGTCTGCAAACTTTTGGGCCATGTTAGTATATAAGCACCGCAACTTCCTGAAATCAAGTTTAAGCAGGGAAGATTTTCTGAAAGAATCATCATCAGTGCACAACAACTTGGATCGCTCACTTCTTATTGTCCATATTTTAGAAGGAAAAACCATGATCTCATTCCTGATATCGCATCATACCCCTTGTCATGTTTTGTGTATGTCTTCGTGACATGGCAAAAAGTAGTTTGGAGACCAGACAGACTCCTCTGATTTCTCCTGGTGAAAGATTCTGTAACGTGGGAACACCCCACGTTACTGATCAGTCATGTAGTGTTCAATCCACAATGATGTAAAATTCACAGTTACAAGAGAGCAAGTTGTGTAATTTAAACAGTGCAGCGATCTGACGACTTTGCAAGTCATGTAGCGTGTCCAAGCCTTAAGGCAGCTTTAACCACAAACGTGATGATATTTGGCTCGTTTCTTTGTTCAGTCAGGACCTGCTTCTCCTGCTAAGGTGGTTTTCCAGGTTTAGGCAAAGCTAAGCAAAGATTCTTTGAATCTCTTCTTAACTAGGGTTTTTTTTCTTAATATATATACAAAAAAGCTTGATGCTCCTCATTAAGCAGTTTACTGCTGGATTCCAGTTATATTCCAGTTGTCCTCTTTTATCTCCCTTTGTAGATCGTAGACAAAGCCCTAGAAGAGCCAAAATACAGCTCACTCTATGCTCAGCTATGTCTGCGTTTGGCAGAGGATGCACCAAACTTTGATGGCCCAGGACCTGAGATTCAAACCCCACAAAAACAGAGTACAGTAAGTGTGCAGTACAATGAAGAGCTTTATTCTGTATGAGGTTTTTTTTTTCCACTGTTCTCTGACTAAATCCTTCTGCCTTGCCATCATGCTTTAGACTTTCAGAAGACTTCTGATTACCAAACTTCAAGATGAATTTGAGAACCGCACCAAAAATGTTGAAAGTAAGCATTGCCAATTTTCCCCTCTTTGTTTTTGGTTATGAATTGGACCTTGGATTTGTTGCTGAAAAGGAACTTACTACCCTTTAATCTCCTTCTTGTAGTCTATGACAAAAAAGACAGCCCTCTCACTTCAGAAGAAGAGGAGCAGCGTGCCATTGCCAAGCTCAAGATGCTTGGTAACATTAAATTCATTGGGGAACTTGGCAAACTTGATCTCATCCATGAATCTATCCTTCATAAGTGCATCAAAACAGTAAGTATTCTGTGCTACATTTTCTTTTTTTTCTTCCTGTTTTATGGTCATTTTATGTACTACTTTTTTTTATTATTTGCTTAAGCTTTTGGAAAAGAAGAAGAGGATCCAGCTCAAGGATATGGGGGAGGATCTGGAGTGCCTCTGTCAGATAATGAGAACTGTGGGTCCTAGACTTGATCATGAAAAAGCCAAGGTAAATGAGCAGGGTTAGAGGTATATTGGTACCACCATGTAATTTATTACCTATGATAATCGTGAACAATTTTTTTTTTTCAAAACCCACAGTCTTTGATGGATCAGTACTTTGGTCGCATGCGATCCTTAATGAACAACAAGGACATGCCAGCCAGGATTCGTTTCCTATTGCAAGACACGCTGGAGCTACGGGAGAACAATTGGGTTCCCCGCAAAGCCTTTATTGACAACGGACCAAAGACGATTAATCAGATTCATCAGGATGCAGTGAAGGTAAATTCCTTTGCCTCTTATGCTTTTGTTGTATTAAGAAACTCTCCAGTCCTTTTCTTCACCTTGTTTGATTTTGCAGTAATTAAATATCATTCTTTCTCCAGGAATTGGGTGTCTTCATTCCACCCATGAACCCTGGATTGAGGATGGACTTCTTTCTGGAAGGGCCCTTCATGCCATTCAAGATGAAATTGGACAGAGAAACTCTGGGTGGATTGGCTGACATGTTTGGACAAATGCCAGGTGAGCTTGGCATCAACAGTGAATATTCTGTTATGCCTTTCTTTTTAGCCTTTCCCCTAGTTTGTTATACAAGTGTGTGTGTGTGTGTTCATCATTTTTTCAAGTGTGCTTTGTATCTGTGTAATGCATTTGCATAGGCAGTGGAATAGGAACTGGTCCAGGAGTAATCCAGGACAGATTCTCACCCACACTGGGACGTCATCGCACAAACCCGCTTTTCAATGGCCACATGGCTTTTGCACAGCCATCTCAGTTTGACTTGGCTATT
This sequence comes from Doras micropoeus, assembly GCA_028566355.1. NCBI lineage: Eukaryota > Metazoa > Chordata > Actinopteri > Siluriformes > Doradidae > Doras > Doras micropoeus. Next base: position 25,767,259 of record JAOUQY010000038.1, on the reverse strand, counting down.
AACCCCTTTATGAAGTCTAATCAGGTAGGTCAGTGGGGTAGGGCTACAATGGCAATAAGCTCTTAATACCAAAATGTAGAGTTTTTATTACATTCTTTACATTATGTATTAAAAAAGACAGCAAATACTGCCACTGTATGTATCAACTTCTGTAGATGTATTTACATGAGCACATTAAGGTATTCCAACACAAGAGACTGTTTTCTTTTAACATCCTTAGGGACAGAATCAGCATTTCCAGATCCATTCCGCCCAGCAGCAAGTTCAGTCCAAGGACATGCACCCACGCTTCAAGAAAGGGCAGCTCAATGCAGATGAGGTAAAGCGTAAGGAGAATCCTAATCTGTTGTTGCTTTGTGCGCCCAGTGATTATAAAAAGACGCGTTATTCTGAGGGTTGTTTATGCCAGATGGCAGCTTTTCTACCTTTTCTTCTCTCTGTTCTTTCTTCTCCTGTTCTATTCTCTGAAGCTGACAGCTGGTCCGGTGACTGCGATTATGAGAGATGAGGGTGCAGATTTTTTCATGTGTATTGTGAACAGAGCAAACACTTACAACCAACGCGATTTAACCTTCTTTTATGTCCTGCAGATCAGTCTGAGACCGGCTCAGTCATTCATGTTGAATAAGAACCAAGTGTCAAAGCTTCAGCCTCAGATTCCCAACATGATGCCACCCAGTGCTCAGACACCACCACTTGGACAGGTTTTACACCGCTATAAATACTTTGAGTAAAAGGAATTCTATGATATGACTAGATATCTTTGTTTAGAATCTAATTGTTTCACTTTTCTCTGTTTTGTGTCTCTTTTTTATATTCGTGTCTGTCCTTCATGCTGAAGCCTCCACAACTTGGTCTGAAAACTAATCCTCCTTTGATCCAAGAAAAACCTCAGAAGACCATTAAGAAGCCTGCCCCTACCAAGGAGGAGCTGCTCAAAATGACGGTAAGTATTTAGATTTCAGTTTCTATGATGCATTTTCTTTTGTTTACATGTAAACATTTGCTTGTTGAACATGGTAAAGCTGCTCCACCTGTAATAAAAAAAATGCATATGTGCCCTTAGGAAACCTTGATAGCGGAATACCTGAAGAATAAGAATGTGGAGGATGCAGTCAATAGTGTGAGAGAGATGAAGGCTCCTAGACATTTCCTGCCAGAAATGTTGAGTAAGATTATTCTGTGTTCTCTGGAGTGGTCTGATGAGGATAAGGAGCACGTTGGTACTCTGATTCACGCCCTGCGTACAGAAGGACTTGTCACAGGAGAAAATTTCATGCAGGTGAAATTTCAGGCATAAATTCTGAATAGCTGCACAAGATGCCCCAGGGGTTTTAGAGACACATTCGTGCTAATACTTTTTCCCCCCACTGTAGTGTAATTATTGCATGCCATTTTTCCCCCCCCCAGGCTCTGATGAACGTACTGGATCAGTGTCCTAAGATCGAGACGGACGTCCCTTTGGTAAAGTCTTACCTGGCTCAGTTTGCAGCACGGGCCGTCATCGCTGAGCTTGTCAGCATCGCAGAGTTAGCCCACCCTCTTGAAAATGGCACCCACTTCCCCCTTTTCCTGCTGTGCCTACAGCAAGCATCCAAACTGAAGGACCGTGACTGGCTCACTGACCATTTCCAGCAGAGCAAGGTTAACATGCAGAAGATGCTTCCAGGTGTGTACTTTGCTTTAAATTCCACAATGTTTAGCATAAGTTTATTTTGTTTTATTAATTATTTTTGCCATCAAAGTGAATAATAAATGAAATCTTTTGTCATTGACTAAGACTGGGTGTTTTTTGATTTTGTTTTAGAAATTGATCAGAATAAGGACCGTATGGTGGAGATTCTTGAAGGGAAGGGCCTGAGCTTTCTCTTTCCGCTGATGAAACTAGAAAAAGAGCTCCTGAAGCAGATAAAAGCAGACCCTGCTCCTCAGACCATTTACAAATGGATCAAGGACAACATCTCACCGAAACTTCACACAGACAAGGGCTTCATTAACATTCTCATGACCAGGTACACAGACCAAACAATTTTAATATTATTAATATAATGGTGTGAAAGTTTATTCTACAATGTATCCACAATGCAGCTAGTACTGCGGTAGTGCCTGATCCGTCTTTGTGCTTCAGCTTCCTGCAGTACATCTCAGCTGAGCTGTGCCTGTCTGAGGGCGATGACCACCTGGGTGCCCCCACTAAAGAGCAGTTGGAGCAGGAAAAGCAGCTGCTTCTATCCTTCAAGCCGGTTATGCAGAAGTTCCTCCATGACCACACTGACCTGCAAGTAAGTGCCCTGTACGCTCTACAGGTGCACTGCAACACATATGGTTTTCCAAAAGGTAAGGCACTGGAAATTGTTACTTCTGTCATTTTAGTGCAGTTGTGTAGGGTTTCAGAAACTGTAGTAATCTTTCCTGACTTCTCTTATTTAGGCATGCTGCTTCGTTACTTTGTTCACTTCTATGACATGGAGATAATTGAAGAAGATGCCTTTCTTGCTTGGAAAGAGGATATTACACAAGAGTTCCCTGGAAAAGGAAAGGCATTATTCCAGGTGAGCGATTGTTGTTTAAAGCATTGTCAAGCTATTACCAGAGGAGGCTCAGAAATGTGCTTTGAAAGGGATTTTAACTCGCGCACATGCCCCCTCCTTCCCTCCCTTTATTCTCCCATTTTTGTTTGCCTAAGCTATGTGTAACTAAACTCCAGTAGAAAGTTGTGACTAAAGAATTGGAGGGACGTTGAAAAACCAGCAGCATAATACTGGTCTGAAGTAAATTTGAGAGCCTGAATTCAGGAAATGTCGTTCCATGTCACAAACCTGTGTGGTCACCTATTCTGGGCAAAGAAGGGTAAAAGTGCACTTCAGAGACTCTAGTTCATACAGACTAGTCCCTGGGGTGGTATTTTCCCCCGATTTTCCCTCCCTAATTTAGTC
>JAOUQY010000038.1:25752457-25764223 GCA_028566355.1 Doras micropoeus | reverse complement strand
GCTGCCCCTCCCACCCTGAGAGCACGGCCAGTCTTGCTCTCTTGAGCTCCCGGCTACGGGCAGCTATAGCATCACCCGGATTCGAACTCGCAATCTCCGGATGATAGGGCGAACGCGTTGCGCCACTCGGGAGCCCAGGCTAGTCTATTTTTGCCCAAATCTTTTTCCTGAGCAGACGCCTTGTACCACCGGGCTTCCTAAGTAAACCGATGACTGCAGTTTGACTTCAAAACATAAATTTGAGTGTAATGATTAAAAGCCTACTCAACTGACGTAGCTTTTCCCATGAGAGGTTTTGTAACTTAAGTGATGAATTTATGTTTCACAGTCTGCTCGGTCATATAAGTTTAATGCTACAGTAGTGGCGGTACATAAAGCACTTTCTCCCCACTTCTCTGTCTTTAGGTGAATCAGTGGCTGACATGGTTGGAGACAGCTGAGGAAGAGGAGTCAGAAGAGGAGGCTGACTGAAGGGGGAAAAATATCACCCATCCCACAATCCACTAGAGCCTGCCGGTTACCCCACTGCAACCGCACATGCTTTTCACCTCCACAACACATTCTGCTATGCTGCTAGATCCAGTAAACATATTGAAATATGTATTATTGTAATCAAAATCTTGCCTGTTAATGTAATAAGGCCACATTAGTTAAATTTACTTTAATATTGATCAATTTGTTTTACTGGTGAAAGTTACATATAGGGGCTTGATTAACAGCTTAACCTGAGCAGTGGTTGTAGTCCAACTTTCTTAGCACAACAATTAATGCCTGTGTGATTTGGTTGAAATCATTTTAGCATGTCTGGTTTTTTTTTTGGTTTTTTTTGGACAAATTTGGTTGATGCATCTAGATGGCTGCTTCTAAGGAGCACACGAATAATGCGACTTTAAGCAGCGCGTCGTCTTTTCATCCTTCGGCACGCATGCACCTTCAAACTCTAATCAGAGATTTTTCTTTCTATAACCTGTTGGTAGTTGTCCATTTCTACCTCGTTTAGAATATCATGTACAACACACTACTTGTTTCCAGGATTTGCAGACAAGCTTTAATGTTCATTGAGTGCTGGTGATTGTTGGGAAGAAAGGAAAAAAAAAATCTAACTGGTGACGGCTAACGTCCCCTTTGTTCTCCGGGATTTACGTGTGGACTTCAGCATTTGACTCCGTCATGGATAAGTAATGCCTTTGTCAGGTTATAGTGTTGCAATAGCAAATGTTCTGCAGTATTATTGCAATGTGATTGCAATGGTAGATGCAGTAGCCTGTTATTGCCTTGGTTATAAATTCTACTAAAAACAAAAATCCATCAAAGTGGATATTTTAATCATTAAAAAAAAACCACAGGAAACCTTAAATATTAAAAATGAATAGATAACATCATTCTGCTTTTTATATTCCAAATAAGTGAAAGGCTTTTGCCCTTGTCAATAAGTAATGCACAGGAACCCTGTTGCTGACAAGTGTTTTAAATTTATTTGACTCGCATTGATTTCACACCATTATTTTCTCTGAGGTGTTTGTAGTTATGTGTATGTAAGAATATATATAACTCAGTCATGTCATGGTAAGATTTTTAGTGCTCTGTATGCTACTCTACTGTTTCACTTTCAGTAAAGGAAATCAATTACCAAACAGTTTACGCTGTCTGTTTTTTTAAACTCTATAAAGCTCAAAGACTAATTTAGACTAAAGAATACTTTACACCGGGGATTTCCTCATAATAATGCTGTCGCAGATGGAAAAAAATGCTAACCACGAAAGAATTCCTTTATCATAAATTAAAATCGGTAGTTGATATGATGTATTTGGCGGCTGATTTTAAAGCCAAGATGAGAAAGGGATCAAAAAATCAGAATGTCATCACTTCATTCTCACCATCATGAGAGAATGTTAATCGTATCATTTAACTTGCAGCACATCTACCACCGAAATGATTGGCATCATCTTGTACATGCTATTAACTTATAAGAGCTCTGTTATCACAAAGTATAAGGCAGTTTTAAAATGGTAAAATCCTAATGTGTACTTGGTGGTGTGTAAGCATCTTGGCATCATACACTTTTTTTCAATAAATCAGTGTACTTAAGTTCTCAAGCCATTGGTGATGACGCATCATTCTTGGTCGGTGGGAATCCAGAAGTATTTAACCACTTTTCTACTCAGAGCGCTGCTCTCATGGGGATCTGTTCCCATTGGTGGCAGTTCGCTGAAGTGAGCTGGTCCAGAATCTTTTCCTGCTGTGGGAACTGTAACCCTGAGAAGGGTCCTAAAAGCAGTTGCACATTCATTACTTCATGAATCGGGTACTTTCATGTTTTCAAAAGCTGAAAATGGAAAATCTGATGCACTGATTTACCTTCCTGAGTTTTTTTCTGAATCCTCATCACTGGCATGAGCTGGTGAAATATACACAGGATCTCCCTCCTAAGTGGTTAAAAACCTAATCAGAACTGATTTATTTGCTTTTTATTGTAATTAGTAAAAGTTTACGGCAGGGTAAACGTTACCATGATGTTTCTTGGAGTTCCGTCGTAGTTCTTTAGGATCTTGATTTTCTGGTCACTTTCAGTCATACAAAGAAAGTAGCTTTTTATGTTTGCTTGACACTGGATTAAAAACAAAACCACACATTCGGTTGATTGCATTCATTTGTAAACAGGCAGTATATACATGGGAGTTCAGAATCTGATGTTCTGTCTACAACTGAACTCTGGCTGAAACTTACTGCTTTGTTCTGCCTCTGTGATACGAGTTCCTCCTGCTCCCTGAAGATGTCTGCTAGAGCTTGGTGTTTTTCCCGCCAGCTGAGACACTCGATAACCGATTTGTCTTTTTCTCTTTGGGCCAGTCTGCTCTCCTGCTCGGCCTGCTGCTGCTCTTTAACGGCTCTCTTGCTCTGCTCCTCAGCGGCAGCAGCCCTGCGTCTCCAGGTCACCTCCCTACGGCCACAATGCTGTAGATGTTAGTGCAAAATGACATCAGCAACATCTCTTAATTCAGTGATTCAGTGCATGTTCTCACTTTTCTTTGATCGTTGTATTCTCTTCAATCAGAGCTTTGAATTTCTGCCGTACTGTGTTCCTCTCATCCTCCAAATCCTTGCTCTCCTTTAGGAGAAATTCTTTCTCTCCAGACACCCTTTCCAGTTTCAACATGGCCTCAAAGTACTTTTTTTCAGTCTGTGCCAGAAGCAGCTGCATGTTTTTGTGCTATAGAAAACAGTACAAAGTAAGCTGATGGTTCATTACAGGTACACAGTGTGGCACTGTATAAACACCCTTCATTAATACAGGCTTCATTAATACAATCTATCTTCATACTGTACTCCAATGTAGAGACGTGTGTGTGTGTGTGTGTGTATACCTCTTTATTCAAATTGTGTAGCTCTTCACTGAGTTGCACTTTGTCAGCCAGTGCTGCATCTCTCTCTCCTTTGCTCTCTAGTGCCTGAGCCTCTGCCAACATTTGTTTTTTTTCTGCCTCGATTCGTGACTTGTCTGCCTCCTCCGCTGCCCTGGAGCATAAACTTGCCCTCTGCTGGCTCAGATGCAACTTCTGCTTTAACTAATCGCAGCCAGAGAAAATAGATCCTACAGCTTACAGTTTTCTGTAGTTCACAACAAATCAGAGCACATGCTTTTTTCCCCACTTATCCTGATGAAATGGTGGGTATCTGAAATTCTGTACCTCTTTAACTTCGACCTGTAGTTCCTGGTTCAAGTTTCTAAGGTTCCTCATAGTCAGCTCACTCTCAGTTCTCATCATGAACCTCTCCATGTGAATCTCATTGGATAGGTATTTGTTTTCCTTCTTTAGGTCCTCACATTCCTAATGACATAGGAAGGTAGTCAGGAGTCGACAAGTAGATATTTTGTCCAGGCCATTACTGTTTTTTTGTTTGTTTTTTTATTTTTTATTATTATTATTAGTTGCCCAGCAGATAAGTAGATTCAGCAGCCATAAAAAGAACAAAAAGCACTACTCCATACTCCACTCTACTCCACTCCTGCTGCACTACACACATCAGCCGAGGCACAGTGTTCTGACAAATGGCTCTTATTGCTTAGGTTAATTAGCATGGACGATCTGTTCAGGATCAAGAGCGCAGGTTTGTGGAAACACTAAAACACATTACCTGCAGTCAAACCTATTTTGAGAAAATATATTTTAAATTGTTAGTCAGATGTGATAAACAGAATAAATCTCATAGTGGGAATGTTGGCCAAAGACATGTTGACTTTGTCTAGAGAGTAAACAATGCACAACAGGTTAATTTACATTTATTTCCCTTAGTCTGTATTAATGTAATGAACTAACTAGCTAGGTCAGCATATGTGCTTATATTAAATTTGGTTCCATTAGCACTATCAGCTCTGTGCATTTTTGATTAGCTTCAGTCAGCACTCACCTTTCTCTTGCGTACCAGCTCTCCTTGCAGGTGGTTAATTTGCAGGAAGGAGCCGCTGACACTGAGAGAGCTCACCGGCCTTACCGCTCTCACAGGCCTCCGAGGAGGATGAGACGGTTTAGACACTCCCTTGATCTCCTCCAAGCTCTCCTTTCCAAATCGGCTCCCCAGATTGCTGCTGACCGAGTAGGACTTGAACATACCATTGTCTGAACCTGGCAGTTTTGACAGAGACAGATTCTGAAGGTCCCCGTGAGACACCGTCCTCAGGGTCATGATGTGACCGGGTGTTGGGCGTATACACCAGGTTTCGAGGGTGTTAAATTGTAGAATGGTAAGTGTACAGCTGATGCTGAGCTGGAGTTTAGGAAAATACTCCCAGCTGGGCATGTGAAGACTTCCGCTCTGACAGTTCCAGTTAATAATCGATGAGGCCATCGGATACCTTTTCATGTGACTTAGAAACACTGTGCAGGTAAACAGGGTGAAACAAAGCCCATTCCTTCCGTAACTAATACCACCAGATCCATCTCTTTAAACAAAATATACTGATGATGCATCATTTATAATAGTAATTAAACATCATTATAAATGGCATTATACACTTAAGTTAACTTAAGTTAAACATTGGTGAACAGCTTTTGACATGCATGCTGAAATCACAAAGGCAGAGGAGCTCGAAAACACAAAAAAGTGGAGCAGTAGAGAGACCACAGCACTACAGGTCTGCTAGGCAACAGTGCCATGAATGCATTTGAAACTCTACAAGTGCTGTGCTCATGAGTGATTCACAACCCTTTCGTCAACAATGTATTATTCAGACAGGCCATGCAGAGCAAACTCCACTTGTCCTGTTAAACTTTTTTACTGAGCATGGCTGCAGTGCTATAACTAGGACTTATTCTGGGAAATCTTTTACTGGCCAATAGACCTGGAAGTCATTATACAGGGTGATTAAAATGACAATGCAAAGTGTGACATTATAACACAAGGAGTAAATACAGTGTTGCCAGTAAGTGTTAAGGTCTTATTTTGCTGTGTATAAATGAATAAATGAACCTATAAATGGACTCGTGAAAAGTGCTTCCATGTTCTGTATTATGTATAAAAATGTTAACGTTGTTTGTGAATCAGGACAAGCAGTAAGAGGAGAAGAGTTAAGTGGCTTTGAAAGACGGTTCACTAGACGGGCCACAGATGGCAGAAACTTCAGTCAGGAAGACAGGCTTGTGTTTCAGTAGGTAGTGACTAGACTGAAGTGACACTTAGACCTATGGGTCTTTGGGAAAGACATCAGTAAACAGGTTTGGATTGTGGCTGAATGCATGCGTTCATTAACTGTGATGCTTGTGTATTTATGCACAAAAGCAGAAAGCAGCTGTTACATAATCAGCCTGTAAGGAAGTACAGATTATTCAGAGGATAATGGATTTTATAGTAGGGTTGCCATGCATAAACCTGGAGGCTCTGTTCAATCAACACAAAGTTCTTCTGACTGATCAGCTTTATTCTGTGATGAAACTGATGGGACTGGTCTCGTCCAGGGTGACTGCACCCACATCAAAGAGCAGAAGGCCCACTGAATGGTTTGGTGAGGATGACAGTGATGTTACTTATATACTGTGGAATGTGCATTCACCAGATCTCAGTCCAGCTGAACACATATGAGAGGTTTTGGATCAATGTGTGTGACTGTGCTCTCCACCACTATCATCAAACACCAACTGAGGATATATGTTTATCCCTCCAGTATACTTCTAATTTATGCCAACTTGTAACTTGCAAGTTCTTCTAAGGTCTTGTGATGACCCAACACTTATATATACAGTTGTATATATGAATGTCATGGCAATATTGGGGTTTCAATTATTTCTTTGAACTGTTCTTTTTCTGGGGCAGCAAGAATGTACAGTACAGTATACATCTTTAATAGAAAAAAACAAGAATTTGGGGCACAGGTTTAAATTTTTTGGAGGTTTTATGAAATCACCACAGGGTCAAAATTATACATATAGCACACCTATTTGGTTAAAACTTCTTTAGCAAGTTGCCCCTTGACAAGTCGCTTTTGGAAGCCAACAACAAGCTTCTGGCAGAATTCCGGTTGGAAATTTTTAACTACTCTTCTTGGCAGAATTGGTAGACTTCAGATAAATTTGTTGATTTCCTGGCACAGACCTGACTTTTAAGCACAGTCCACATATTTTCAAGAGGTTTGAGGTCAGGAGCTTGGGAAGGCCATTCTAAAAGCTTAATGTTAGCCTACTTTATCCATTCTACAGCCAGCTCTGATGTGTGTTTGGGGTCATTGTCCTGTTGGAACTCCCAGTTAGGTCCAAGTTTCAACCTTCTAGCTGATTGTTTGAGGATATGCTACAAATTCTGAGGTTGTCTTCTTTCTTCATTATTCCATATACAGTACTTGGCTTTGAAATGATGATGTTGAAATCTGCAGTTATTTAGAAAGAGACATTCCTGACTTGGGTAAATCTATAGTCAAGCTTCTTGTACGGTGTGTTGGTCAAGCCAATGAGTGCTGTCAAACAAACTCTTTTATGTGGGCACGGAGAAGCAACCAGCTGTAGTCAGTCATGATCACTGATTACTAACAGGCCGTTAAGACGCCTTGGCTTTGGCAAGTTAAAAGATATTTTGTAACTTTCAGCACCACTAAATTAATAATCTAAGTGAGTGTGTGTATATTTTTGACCCTGTGTTGATTCCAGACCACCCCACTGTCCAAAAAACCCCATCCAGCAAATTCTTGTTGTTTTCCTATTAAAGATGTATGTTGTACTCATTCTGCCCCAGAAAAGAACAGTTCAAAGAAATAATTGAAAGCCCAATATGCCCATGGCATTCATGTCCATCATGAGTGTATGTAAACGTCCATCCACAACTGCACATAAGAAGCAGTTAAATGTAAAATATTGAGTCAAATGTGGTGCTTTACTGTTTGATTTATAAATGGAGACAGTCACACCCAAAACATAATGAAACAAGGCTCTGTAATTCTATTTGCAGGCTGGTTTTTACCTTTGGAGTAAACTGTTCTTAGCTTTTTTCCTCTAAACATGACATCACAATGAATATCATAGCCATTGGCAGGATTATGTTCTAAGAGGCCTGTTGATATAAATATGATGTCTATGTGGTTTGTCGTAAAGTCCCACTTAAATGAACTTTTCCCATTTGAAATACCATACCACAGGAAAGCTGGCAAAACGCTTGTCAACGTGTAAGATAAGCCTAATAAATCTCAAGCTCAATGGAATAGCAGCATGTAGAAAATATGGAGTGCCGATCATCAGGAGCAGTAATTATGACAAGTAGGAGAACAAAAAACAGAAAGTCCTGTCGTTTCACATTTCTTATCTCTGATGCTCCAAATACACACAGCGCTTCTGTCAGAGATGCACAGTTAGGCTACTGTTGGTGAGGCCGAACAGTTTTACACAATATTATGAGCATTACTTACTTGGCACTTGATCATTTAAGTAAAAAATAAAAATAATAATATGGAATACTCATATAATAATAAATCCTACACTTCATCAGCAGCAGGAAGTTGAAACGGAATGTGCTTTCCTACAGAAATAGGAAAGATAACAGGAGGAAGAACTACTTATTAGCATGCCTGAAAGACTTCAGCAACCTCTTTATCCTGTTCAGGGGCACACAGCCGATCCCGGGAACACGGGACATGAGGTTGGAATACACCCTGGGGTCATGACACACACACACACACACTTATTCACACACTCATTCACACCTAAGGGCAGTTTAGTGTATCCACCTACTGGAATGAGTGTGGGAGGAAGCAGGAGAACCTGGAGGAAAGCCCCTTAGACAAACAATATTCTGCACAGTCAGTACCCTGAGCTGAGGATCTAACCAGAGACCCTGGCGTGACTGAATGATATACTGTATTTGATTGGTTGTAATTTTCTCATAATTTTCCCCCATGCATTTGTACACCATGTCCTTTTAATGTCAGTTATTGCTCCGTATAGATTTAATGTGACTTCTTAGTTGGGTTTGAAGTTGGTATGCACTGCTCTTGCACTCACACATAAGTGAAATTCCTCTGATAGAATCGCTGACTGGAGTTCATGCATAGGGTCATCATTAGTCATCTCATTATATGCACAGGTAAAAAAAAAAAAAAACATTTTCAACGAATTTATTGCTAGATGCAACCGTAAAATCTGCTGACCAAACAAACAGAAAAGATTGGAAAAGATTTGTATTGTACATTTTGTACCAAACCATTATTTGTCGTATAACCTTTGCTCTGTGTATGCTTACCCCCATGCTCTCATCTAGAAGGTCTCCTAACAGAACATCCCTGTTTCCTGTTTCCTGTTTCCTTTCTTCTTTAGCTCTGGGTAAGGGTCTTTGCAGTAATTTAGCACATTCTGTGCAAAACACAATTTCAGTGGAGATACAATGATGTACAGAATATGCTCAGCTTTGTGCTCTTTTCTCTCTTTGGTGCTTTGCACAACCAGTCTAGATCTCAGCCAGGTCCAAGGTAAGACAAAATTCATTATTTTAATAACAAACATGGAACAGCAATGTAATGTTTTAGGAAACAACAGATGATATATTGAAATAATTACTATAGTCTTATATGTAGCAAGTGCTTTTAGGATGTTTTGTATTGACTCAAAACATTAAAACATAAACGGCTTTCATTTTGGGATTTTACAGTTTATCCAAAAAACGGTGGAAACTCTGACGTATTTATAGTCCAGCTCAAGAGCAAACCATACAGCTTTAATGCCACTACAGCTGCAGATGTATGCACCAGTCTGGGTGTTAGTATAGCCACCCAGGCTCAAGTACAAACAGCACAGAGCAAAGGCTTACAGACTTGCAGGTACGTTTAACGGAGAACCAAATGTATCGTTTAAATCGCATAAATAATGTTGTTATGTTTATGCTAGCCCCTGTTTATGTTTTGCAGATATGGTTGGGTTATGGAGAAAGTCGCAGTTATTCCTAGAACTGAGAAAAATCCAAACTGTGGGCAAAATAATGTTGGAGTCATTGTTTGGTCTGTTCCTCCTAGCCGATTATTTGACGTGTTTTGCTTCAATTCAACAGGTTTATCATCACATTGAAATAATAATAATAATAATAATAATAATAATAATAATAATAATAATAATAAATATTATTATTATTAGTTGTTAATTAGCAATTAGTGATTAATAATACTATGACTAAGAATTTTTTAAAATTTATAATAAATATATATATAATAAATAAATAATATTAAATAATAATTATTATTATTATTATAGTAATAAGACTATAATAATAATCATATGATCATATGTTTGTTTATGATTCTTTGTAATTATATCGCTGATGTTTCTAAGATTAAATTGCAATGATCTATGTACAGAAATCTAGAATATAATAGTTAATACTATCAAGATGTGTAGCGTGTGAGTTGAAATACTTATCCTATGACCTGCAGGTCTAACTGAAGCAACAATATCCACCACCCCAAATATGACAACAATGTCCAGTGGGAGGACTGATGCTAAAACAACTTCTCCGTCAGTTTTTTGGTCAACTCAGCTTAACAAAAATGACCTTGAATTGGCCTCATCTCCGCAACCCATTTCCACTGGTTTCAAGACTTCTGCGTTACCTACCGTATTCATTTCTTCCACTGTCATCACTATGACCACAACAAGCTCTCAAGCATCCCCACTAAGTTCCCTGCCCAGTGCTGGACACCAACCCTCCTCTTTTTCTACTTCCTTCTCTTCTATAGATCTTTCCTCCCATCCCCTTATTAACTCTTCCTCTGTAACCATTTCTTCTAATGAAACAGACGTGCAACCCCCTTCCGGGAAAGGATTTTCCTTCGGAGGTAGAGCTAAATCACAATTTATACACATTTTTAAAAAATTATATCATGTTTTAAATATGTTTGGAATTCCTTAATGTTGTCAGCACTAGCATTTTGTATTTCCATCCCCTACAGCAGTGCCTATGGCATGTGGCATCCTTGGTGTGATGCTCCTGATGATGGTAGGAACAGGAGCAGTTTGGTATTTCAAGATGTAGGTTTTAAATGACCAATGTGTACTATGTGTAACTTCCATGGACGTTGTTGTGCAGCTGGTGCAGTTTACTGTGTGTTCACCATCTCTTTCAGTAAACGGCCACGACATCTTTCACCGTGGGAAAGAATTTGCCACAAAGAGATGTTCGAGACCGAGATGTATAAACACACAGAGCAGCAACGTTTCAGCATGCAGGATGACAGTGGGAACTGCGGTTCTGTTATAACTCTCCAGATAGAAGACGACATCGTATCAGCCTATGAGTAGCCATTCTAGGGATACAATGGAATGGAACAGGATAGCATGGCAATGGGAATGGATGCTGTAGTGCTTTAGACGACTACAAATATTGTAAATCTCAGACACACTAGACTTGTTTAGACTGAAAGTAGCAGGGTGAACATTGTTTTCTGTCTTCTATTCATGTGTCTTAAACACACTTGTTTGCAACAAATGATCTTTTATACCGGGCGTTTCAAAAAAGATGGACCCAATTTGAAATCACTGTCTCTGCAACCACGAACCACCCTCGAAACTCTACCACTTGAAAGGGCAGGGCATAGAGTTTTATATGTTTACATCAAAGGGGCAGGAGTGGCTCAGTGGTTAAGGTGTTGGGTTACTGAATAGAAGGTTGGGGGATCAAGCCCCAGCACAACCAAGCTGCCACTGTTGGGCCCCTGAGCAAGGACCTCAACCCTCAGCTGTATAAATGAGATAAATGTAAGTCACTCTGGATAAGGCTGTCTGCCAAATGCTGTAAACGTAAATGATTACTGCATGATGCCTCTCCTGGCACACAAACAGTCCCTAGCATCAATGTTGGATAGGCCACATGGGACCCCAAGACCTGGCACTACACTCTTGGCCCCCAAGATCCCCAGACATTACACCCTGTGACTTTTTCTTGTGGGGTTTCATCAAAAAGCTGTGTTTTTGTGCCACCATTAGCGACTAGTCTGGATGATCTCAAAAACAGAATCAGGGCAGCAGTGACCTCAGTGGAATAACACTTTGAGGGACATTTGGGATGAATTCAACGATTGTCCCAGTGTTGTTCATACAGCAGGTGGAGGGCTCATAAGAGCATATATAAAATGGTATATATAAACCTCGAGCACGTATAAAAGCATATAGAAAACTTGATAACTCATAAAACCATTTGTAACATTCATTCATTCATTCATTTTCTCGGCCGCTTATTCCTTTTCAGGGTCACGGGAGAGCCGGTGCCTAGCCGGCGGCATAGGGTGCAAGGCAGGAACAACCC
>JAOUQY010000038.1:25723393-25734377 GCA_028566355.1 Doras micropoeus | reverse complement strand
GTAGAGAAACAGATGGACTACAGTCTGTAATTGTAGAACTACAAAGTGCATCTATATGGTAAGTAGAACTGAGAAAAAGGACAATGAGTGTAGAGAAAAGGAGGCGGATCGGTATACACAACATATATTAAACTAGTGAATTTTAAAGATGTACATCAAAGTTACACTTTTTGGATGGTTATTATTATTATTATTATTATTATTATTATTATTATTATTATTATAATCATTATTATTATTATTATTATAACGAGATGATAATGGATGAGTGTTTTGATAGCATGACTTTCTGCATGATTGTTCTTACGTTGGTCCATCAGCAATCATGGCAAGGACATGAGTCATGTCAATAGTGAAGGTCTCCATGTCAGGGTATGGTAGACTGTGTGGCTTGTCTTTACTCAAATCGTCTGCATTATCATACACAAATATGATGCCATCTTTCATCTTCAGGATGTAGTCCAGGTCCTGAGGGATGTTCTCTATACTGTATGGGTCCTCACCCTCAGTTGGGCAGGGAGCGCTATCTGTAATTGTCATAATTTACAAATACATGCTTGAAAGCCTACATAGCATTCTTCTTACAATGTGTTTGAACAGTCCCACTCCTAATTTAATTTCTTTCACATTTTCTTTCAGCACACCTACCTTGCAGAACTTCATCTTCTTCATTCCATGTGTCATTATTGGCAATCCTTATAAACTTGGCGGTGGTTCTGGGAAAACGGTGGTAAGACAGACGGGCATATTTTTCCCTGATGACTAATGCTTTCAGCAGGCTTTTTGATGCCTGCTCATAGTCTTCAACTGTGATCTGATACAATAAATGCAGAACAATAATTATAATGTTATCAGTCTAATT
The DNA here is from genome assembly GCA_028566355.1 of Doras micropoeus. NCBI lineage: Eukaryota > Metazoa > Chordata > Actinopteri > Siluriformes > Doradidae > Doras > Doras micropoeus. Next base: position 25,733,515 of record JAOUQY010000038.1, on the reverse strand, counting down.
ATATTGTAAATTACTCCATGCATTTAATCTTCTATGTACTAACTCTTTGAGATTATCTTTGGTTTTATTGACAGTTTGAAATAGTCTTAGACGGAAGGCATTAGAGATTATCCCCATTTTAATGGTGGAGTGCTTTACACTAGCATTTATACATGGTGTTATAATATAAACCTATGACCTATTGTATTAAATGGGTCAAAAATAAGGATCAAGGAAACCAAATTTGGCTGGGTTTGGCAATGTTTGGTTCACCCACAATGGAATTAAACTGTGAAGTATTTGGATCAGCAGGGAAAGCAGTGAAACAAGTTCACTAGCAGCACATAGTGAGTGCAGGTGTCAGGTAAAATTGACTAGAAACACCACTGGAATCCTTACCTGACAGGATTGGTGCTATTAATAAGGTTAGGTAGCTGTAATCATATTAGGGAAGAAATGTGGCATATATGAGTCATTTTTGTCTGAGAAGCTCCTAAATATTTCCTTTTTTTAAAAATGACTCTGACCTGTAAGCAATTTGACAAGCTTTAGGTACCTCCTCAAGTATGTTTTGTTGTCTGCAATTTATTTTATTTACATGTTTATTACTATTATAGTCATAGCATGAAGCATCATGGAGAGTGATAAAGACAGCTATGTCATTTAAATTAATATAAATAGAAAGGTAGCATTAGTTTTTTTAAAAATAAGATAATGGTAAAAGTAATGTCTTTGCTACAGTAACTGGTTACTTGTTAAGTCAGATAACCTCACCTCATGTGACATGTTATTTTAATGTATATTCTGTGACTTGTAAGGACTGAAGAAGATCATTTTTGTTTTCTTTGCTATTGATTTATCCTCCTTGTGAGGCATTGTGATGATATATGGCTTCTTTTACTCTTATCTACAAAAAAGTCATTCCATGCTCTGCAGAAACCAATCAAATAACTGCTCCTACCCCTGCACAGTAGTCTCCACTGATAGTGACTCTCTGGAACTCTGGGACATTGCTTGGGAGTGGAGTGTCAGGTGCATCTGGAGAGATCAGAGGAGCAATCACAGACATGGCCCACTCAGATGCACCAGGGATCTGAACAGATATAGACTGAGAGCGGATGAGCTTAAAACTCTTCTTCCTAAAGTTCCAAAAAGAGCAAAATGACTGCCTGATAAGCACACAGACTCACTTACTGAATGGGTATTTCTTTATGTGTCTCTGACCTTTTGATGCTCTCTTCAGAATGTTCCTCAGCCAGCTCTTTCAGCAGCTCTCGCTCCTTAGCCTGATGGAGGCCGATGGGGCAGTCCTCAGGCACGGTAAACATAGACATGACATCTTTGGTGTTCTCCTCTTTTATTGCTGACGCATACACCTTTTCAGCCAGCCGCTTCACCTGCTCATCCACCTCACTGAAGGAGATCCTCTGGAATTGCCGTGGCATGTCTGCCAGATAAATCCAGATGCAGAGTAAAGAATGACACTAAAATCACTAAAAGTGACAATAAAAATGTTTCTTAGTTAAGGTATAGTTTATAGTTAATAGTTAATGTATAATAGTTAAGAAATGGTGTGGCGAATTCTAAGATGCTTCTTAAAGATTAATGGAGAATTAAGAGTTTGTAAAGGAACAGCTCCTTTTTCCATCACACTTCTGATGCCATGACTGTGAAACAGTGTTATTAGGGACTTTGAGATTAAACTATGGTTATCTTTATAGTTTTGTTTTAGTGAAACTGATTCACTTTGAGTCTATTTCTTACTGTTGGCATAAGCAGCATGCCACTATAGAATAACACTCATGATATTTTTAGCACCATGTGTAAAAACAAATGTATAAATATTCTGCTTTGGCGATTGTCTGGCAACAACACACACTTAGTAATCACTTGTAAATGTGGTTAAAACAAAAAGTGGGGTAAAAGGGCTGATAAAATACTGTGTTAATGATTAAAGGTTGTGTCTTACATTCCTTATTCTGCATGTGAATAAGACACAGCTACACATGTTAATGAAAAGACCTGACCTTAATACATTTGCATAATACATGACCTTAATAGATGTGCAAAATCCTTTAAAATAATGTACAATGATTTTTTTTCTTTACGAAACTTTTTTTCCTGATTTTGTCATAATTTAATTTTCGTCTCAGGATTTCTCAACAGATTCTAGCTCCTATATAGTTGGCATGAGGAAGAAACCTTGAGAGGAACCACACTCAAATGGAAACCCGTTCTCTTCTAGGTGACACCAGATAGTGGGATTATAAATCTTTACAGTATAAAGTTGTAGAAGATTAAACAGTACTGTGTGTTTTGCATGAGCATTTTGTGAATAGGAACCCTGGGATTAGGGCAGTCATTATGATTACAGCAAAAAACCTTCAGTAATATTAGTTGTCTATGATGCAAGCTCCTGAAGGCTGTGTACATATCTAATGTCTGTAGTCAAAGCTGAAGTTTCAGTTTGTGCTCTGCCAGTACATTAGTCAGGTTACTGTAAACATTATTGAAGTGCATTCTCATGTGTCAGCTTGACTAGAGCAGCTGGCTCTCTGCCTGAGTAACCAGCGACCACTCAGAAGTGTATATGTAAAGCCCTGTTCATGTGAGCAATAAAAACAGCACTTTTAAGAAAAACCTAAGATGTAAATAACCTCCACATCACTTGAGTCAACATCCATTTCCCATGATCCCTCACAGACTACACAGAAGCTGAGAACTCATTTTCCCATCTGCCACATTCAAATTCACCAAGCTTTTGATTAAACATACCTGGGACTCATTACCAATCTCACACACACTAAATGCCTGTTGGTTAATTTCATTCTTTTGAACTTTCATTCGATGTGTTTCTAACTGCTGATTTCAAACCATTTACTACCTCATTACTATCTTGACTCTCATTGTGATGCTTGCTCTAGCACTTAGAATTTTTGGATTTGCCTGATTTGTGCTTGTTTTTTAACTTTGATTTTTGCCCTATGATTTGTATATGTCTGCATGTATTATGAATAAAGTGAACTACATTTGCATCCACTGCAGCCTCTCAAGTATAATAGCATGTCTCTGCTACACAAAATCCCAAACTATTTTCAGGTCTGGCTTCAATGACTGCCTTAGCTTGTTTTTTCTAAACAGTATAATTTGTACATGGGCAGTGGTAGCTCAGTGGTCAAGACATTGTACTACTGATCAGAAGGTCACAATTTCAAATCCCAGCACAACCAAACTACCACTGTTGGGTCCTTGTGCAAGGCTATTAACCCTCAACTGCTCAGTTCAATAAATAAGATAAATATAAGTCATTCTGGATAAGGGTGTCTACCAAACACCATAAATGTAAATATAAGACTAATGCTATAGGTATAAGCTATTTGATCCCATCCATATTTTGTAATATTTTATTGTATAATATTCCTATTTTGTAATATTTAAGGTACAATATTTTATTGTCTTTCACTTATTGTATTCCTATACATTGAAAATCTATTTATTTTTTAATATAAGGGTGTGGCAGCAGGTGTGTGATCAAGCACTGCTCTGGCAATGGGAGACAGACCCGGCAGAAGCACAGAGGTAAGCTTCCATACCTCTCTCATATCAAATGTCCTTTGCATAAGAGCCACTGGGAAATGTTATTCGAGATGTCTGATCACAATAATATGGAAGGATATTTAGGACAGGATAAGACACTTTTTTGTTTAATGACCAATTTCTATTGGCCGGGCATTGGCGGCAATGTTTGTAGGTAGTGTGCGGCATGTCATGAATGCCAGCTGGTGAAAACACTGGCCATCTGAAAAGCACAATTGTGTCCTCTTCCAATAATCAAGGTACCATTCAAAAGAGTCAGAATGGACTTCATTGGGCCATTATAACAGTCAGAATGGGAGTACCCCTTTGTGCTAGTTCATGTGGACCATGAAACTCAATATCTGGAAGCAGTGCAGCTTCGCAACATCTTAGCACTCTTCAGCGTGATCTCTGTGGTTGGGATCCCGAAAGAGATTGTGATGGATCAGGGTACAATGTTCATGTCACAGACTCTACCCATACCCTCAAAAATATGTTCTGTATGTTTGTTCACGAGAATGCTAAAAACTGGTCTTAGTGCCTCGAGCCCCTGCTGTTTGCAATATGTGAGGTACCGCAAATCTCTCTGTGGTCATAAACCTTGCAGCATTTTAGATGTATTGAGGGAAAATTGAGAGGAGGGACCTTTAAATAAAAATAATAAAATTCAATATATTCTTGACCTGTGGGCAAAACTTGGTGCACTAACACAACAGAATTTGCTACAGGCTCAAGAACCTCAATCCCAGCTGTACAACAGACATTCTCGGCTATGGGGCTTCATACTGAGATATAAATTCCTTATTTTACTTCATATGTCGAGTTCCAAATTACTCATGAGGTGGCAAGTACCCTCGAAGTCACACAGTGTGTAGGGTATGTGGACTATGAGGTACTGCGCATAGACATGATGACAAATCTATCATGTCCACCTCCTGAAACCCTGGAGGGAGGCAAAATCTGAGGCATTGGTGATGGTATTTCCTGAGAGGGATGATCTGGGACCAGAATCAAATTTTAAATTGACTAAAGAATTTAGTACGGTCCAAACTGATAGCTACCTCTCACCCTCCCAAGCCACTTATGTAGGTAAAATCCAACAGAAATTTTCTGATGTTCTGAGCTCTGCCCAGGCACACTGACCTCATACAGCACCACATCAAAACGCCCAAAGTGGTAGTGGTTCATTGTCACCCCATAGACTCCCTTAGTATAAGAAACAGTTGGTCAAGGATGAGCTCAAGGTCATGTTCAATTTGGGGGTAATTGAGCAGTTGCACAGCAAGTGGTGCAGTCTGGTTGTTTGGTTCCCGAATCCCAAATTCGACAGGCATAGAAAGCATAGAAAGTCTAAGCAGTATCTAAATTTGTTGCATATTGCATGCCCTGCATTGACGAAATGCTTGATCGGTTAGGCTCAGCTCATTTTTACATGACACTAGATCTATCCCACAATAAAAATGGCATTTTCCACCCCGTTCACTTTACAACAATTTGTGACATTTCCATTCAGGTTGTTTAGGGCTCCCGCAATGTTTCAGCAATTGAGGGACTGGGTACTGTGTCCGCATAGCACGTTTGCCATGGCGTACTTGGAAGATATCATTATTTTCAGTAATGTTTGGCTATGACACCTACATCATGATGCTAAAACCATTGAGGCAGCAGGACTCACAGCAAATCCCGGTGAAGTGTGCAACTGAGTGGGTGGAGGTAAAGTATCTGGGTTTATACCTAGGTCATGGGTGGATGCATCCTCAAATTTATAAGACTGCAGAGATTGAAGCCTACCCACAACCTAGGAACAAAAAGGAGTTGGCAGTTCTTGGGGCTGGCTGGTTGCTACTGCTGGTTTACATGAAGTGGGCAGTCCTGGCTTTTTGGTACTACCTGCTGGGGAAGCCCATGACCCCTTTTTTGTATCATGCCCTGCTCCAATGGTTCTACCACATGAAGGATGCCAATGCGTGGATCACCTTTTGGTATCTAGCCCTCCAACCTTTTAATTTCAAGGTGGTCTACAGGCCAGGTACACAGATGGCTGTGGTGGACTACCTCTCCAGCAGGGTGGGGGAAAGGGGGGAGGCTGCAGGCCGGATGGCTGAGTTGGGCAGCGGGGATATGTAGCAGCAGGGGCATGATCAACTGCTGCTCGGGCAACAGGAAACGGCACCAGGAGAAGCATGGAGGTAAGCGCCCACACCTGTCTCATATTAATTGTCCTAATTTCCCCCTGTCTAGGTTTTTTTGTGTGTGTGCATGTGTGTGTGCATGCAGGGAATTGAGGGCTTAAACAGAGAGAGAGATAGCATAGCATAGATTATTAACTCTTGTAATGTTTTACCAAAGTTTATACTATTTTACATTGTGTAAGTAATAATATGATAATGTACAGATGGTTGTTAAGGCTCAGTGATGGCACTGTTCCACTATATACTGCATATGTTTATCTAGCATCCTGTCTAGTGCTTGTAATTAAGGTTCAGTCCCATGGTCAGTGTGCCTCCAGTTTGGTAAATGTTTGATTTTCCATGAAAGTTTAAATCTAGCAAGCCTGTTTTAATTTTAGCTGGGCTAGTAGTGGTGCTACAGAGCCATTGTTTTTAAACATGTAGACATTATAAACATCTTCTTAAACAGTCTACTACCTGATTCACTTCTGTTTTAAACAGATGACCGAGCTTATGGGGTCGACAAAATTGGGTCACTTGTAGGACTTGGCTCTATAAACAGCCCAAGTGCTCATGCTAAAATTCCTTTCTATTGACTTGTTGACATGTAACTGAACCCAGGGTCAACAATCTTGGCAACCAGGCACAAATGCCCTGTGAGACTGATGTTTCCAGAATGTTCCCATTTAAGAATGCTGCATTCCGAGAGGGCCTTTTGCGTGTTCAAGGAGAACAAACAGGAGCTCATTTCCAAGTTCACTTCCAAATTACAGCATACAAAAACACCAATGTCTGAGGTCAAAATAGGCATCTCAAAACATGTATTTAAATTTAATTTAAATTGGATTATAAATACATTTGATTCATTTGGATTCATGACATTGTCGTGTTATGTGGTTTTATTATTAGTGAGGAATGTTTCAGCCTTAAAATGCCATCCTCCCATCCAAGAAAATTCATTCTTACCTGTCACTCCTGAGCATCTCTGAACTACACAGTATCCAAAGTTCTGACTGCCACTCACTCCTGTCATTCACTTTAAGCCTTTCAATTATCATCAAAGCAGGAAAACACACTCCGCTCTTACCATCTGATGCTATCCTCGCCATAATTTTGGTTCTTATGAAGTTCTTTTGCTGAGTGCTTATGGTGCAATGCACATAAGCGAATCAGCACTAGCATTTCACTGTCTTGAGTGTCTTTCTCCTTCTCTATTTAAAGAGGCTGACACTGACAGCGTCATGTCGATTCAGGACACAGAGTCTTTCCCATATGTCACACCTGGCAGCCAGCTGGGTGTGTGTGAGTGCTGGAAACCAGGAAACTGAAATGCCGGTAGCTTTTCAAGCTGAAGAGGATATGGACACCTAATTCCCTGACCTCCTGTGTTTGGAAATGTGTCCAAGAGAGAATTGACAGGAGAAGATTTGATCTACTAGATTAGCATATGCAGTATACCTAAGACACAAGTGACTATCTGCAGTATGCTGTCTAACCCTTTATGTAAAGGTTTATTAGTTAAGCCATGATTTATTTGTAATATACAAATCTCGGTTGGTGCTAGATGCAATTAGGTACCTCATATTGTCATGTTAGCGCCAATGGAAGCGTAGGACTACAGCACTTCTCTACATCAATCACTGCACTCTACATGTCCACCATGCATCAAGTCACATGACCGCGAGCACCTGAACCACTCTGTGGGTGGTAGGACTGGGCATAAAAGGCTCTGTGGCTCCAATAATATTATACACATTGAAAAATGAGCCTATTATTTGAACAGTTGACCTATGTTTGAAACTGTGAAGGTCAATGGGATTTATTTTACACTTAAAGGGGGTTCCTGCCTGCTAAATACTTAAAAAAAAAGTTGAGTTTACATTAGACTAACTAATGTAACTAATGTACTCATATCTAACTGTTTACTACATTGTACTAGGCAAAACATAAGTCTTATCTACACTGCACTCATATCATGTGCTGAACACACCCAGGCAAATAGCAGCTGATGCCAATAAACATACACACAGTCCTGCCCTTTTCATAAATATTTTGATTTGCATGTCAAAACACAAGCTTATTTCAACAGATTAATCATTACCAAATATAAATATATTTGTGTCTAATTTCACTCTACCTGTTTGAGCACATTAACTCACTCCTGACATGTCCGTTTGCAAAAATTTCACAACTGAAATGCAAATATCCAAGAAAAACATTCTTTAGCACTCAGAGACACAGAGCTTACAGCTGCAGACAACCTAGCTTGGCTCCTACAGTAAGAACGCAATGAGCTAAAAATAAATGACCTTGACACACCTTTCCAACTCTTGCATGTTTTTATTTAGTGAAGCGTTGCACTAAGCTGCTAATAGCCCTGCTGGGTTACAACAGCTTTGCATGCATATCCAGATCCCCAGAATTCAGTTTCTAAGTTTAACACAGAGTTGTATAAAGCATTTCCTGGTATGCTACAGTGCAAAAGACTAGATTAACTCAAGAAAAGGTTTTGCCTGTCACAGAAACATGTGTTTACCTGTGTGTAATGTAGCTCGGGTCGGATTCTGTCCTCAAAGGTATTGTTTTGTTAGAGGAGTGCAGGGGCAAAGCCGTTATTATGAGTCCTTTTATGGTTATTCCAGACCTTTCCAATACTTCCAAGTAAACAGCTGTGAGGAATCAGACTCCGCCTATACACAAAGCTCTGGTTGTGTACCTGCCCGTCCCACTAACGCTACACAAACCTCTCGCTTCCTTTTGTTCCAGTCTCCAAACTCCAAACATTTTTCTTCTTCAACAATAACATTACATACTTTAAAACTTAAAATTTATGCATTCTGCCTTAACCATTATCAAGACAGCTGACTGTGCAAATACTTTTTGATGTGTACACCACATTAACTGCTCCAGACAAACCCGTTCAAACACATTCCTTCTGTTTCCCTCATTTTAGTTCCTCAACAACAACAACATCTCCACTGTTTTTTTATCCTACTGTTGCCCACATGTACTTTCACGAATAAATAAGGATAAATAAAATGCATTATATACTGTTTTGACCTTTATATTTAGTTTTATCTACTCTAGTCCATTTACGGTCAAAAATAGCATTAGCCTAAAACGTGTCTTTGTTCAGCATGCTTATAAGATGCTTGAAACCAAGGCTTTGAACCATTTCAAAGAATGAAAATGAAAACAATCAATATTTTCTTATGAATACAAACAAAACTGGAACAGAATCATATATTTGAAATAATTGTAGCTGGTTAATAATGCTATTTTTTGTCCTTTTATTTATTACAACAAATTCTAATATTTTCAGCTTGCAATAACTTTGGTGCAGAAGTAACTTCCTGTTTTCTCCTGTTTACATCACCCATGTCTTTGGAGAGGAGACATAAATTTACCGGTGACAGGCAGCATGAAAGTGAAATGTGAAAGTGAAACGTGAAAGTGAAATGTGGTGTGCTCTCCCTATTTGCAACCTGATGATGTACATATTTGTAAATATGCTATGCACCTTATAAAATGTTGGTCTTAGCCATCAGCTTCAGCAGTGATTGATAGATAGGCTAATATATGAAGAGAACTAATGTTGAAAATTGCTAGCTAGTGCCAGTTAGTCTAAACATAATGGACAGTGATTTTAAATTAGACTGTGAAATCGGTGCAGTAGTCAAATCCAGCTTTTTTTTGAGGCAGCTGGCACAAGAGCACTTTCAAACGCCTTCATCACGTCCCGGCTGGATTACTGAAATGCACTTTATTTTGGATTACTGAAATGCACTTTATACTGTCCCTCCCTCAAACGTCTGCAGTTAGTGCAAAATGCTGCTGCCCGACTTTTAAATCTTTAAATGGACTCGCCCCTCCTAACCTCACTGAGTTGCTCCATCCCCATGCCCCGCTCAGAGCCTCAGGTCAGCTGATCAGCTGCTCCCAGAGGTGCCAAGGTCAAAGCGTAAACTCAGAGGAGAGCTTTCGATTGCTGCTCCTAAATTGTGGAGCAACGTACCACTGCATATTAGACAGGCCTCTTCACTGTCCATTTTTAAAACTAGTTTTAAAACCCATTTTTATTCCTTGGCTTTCAACCCAGCATGAGACTTTGTTTGTTTGTTTTATTAGTTTTTACTGTTTTATTTGCTTGACTAATTTATTTACTGTTTTTAGTTTTATATTATCTTATTGTTTCTAGTGTAGTTTTTTATGTTTCATAATTATTTATGTACAGCACTTTGTTTTTATCTGTTGTTGTCCTTAAAGTGCTCTATAAATAAAGCTGATTTGAGTTGAGAGTTGAGTCTCAAGTCTTTTGCAGCTTCTAACAGGTTTTCCTCCAGGATTGCCCTGTATTTAGCTCCATCCATCTTCCCATCAACTCTGACCAGCTTCC
>JAOUQY010000038.1:25648191-25661431 GCA_028566355.1 Doras micropoeus | reverse complement strand
TTTCAACTGGAATATTTTATTCATTGAGATCTAGGATGTGTTATTTTAGTGTTCCCTTTATTTTTTTGAGCAGTGTACTTTTACACAAGAGCTGGGATATGGCTGTCACAATTTGATGGCAGGCTGATACGAGCTCCTCCAATGAATTTATTAGGTTATCATCCAGGCTTTTAACTCAGTGTATTGCTGTACGTTAAAAATATATTTCATGACTTCAGATGCACCCTAAGTATTGGAACTACTATGAGTATTCATCATGTCATTTAGATTGCTGAAAAAGGACACTGTAAAATGCTTATCTTCTTTTTACATAAGTGTCAAATCGACACTTCCAAGTACTGGCAATTAAGAAAGGCAACCTAGCTCCTAAAGATGATCATTAGAGCTTTACGAAGCACAACAGTGATGGGCATTAAAAGTGGGCAGGGAAAAACCACAAGAGTAATAAACCAGCATGCAACAGACAGCTTGGCCAGCAATAAATCCCAGCACAGTAGGTGTTCTCACTACATAACCCAACACAAGACAGCTTACTTCCACAGAGATTTCCTGGTAAACTGACTACCTTTGTCATTAAGTGTTAAAAATATCTGCAAAGCTGCAAGCAACTCTTCTACTCCTCGGTCTGCCACAGTACACAGTAAGCAGGAAACATTCTCTATCACTATCACATAACAGTTCAAGATATTTTGCACTCATAAAGCAACTATAAGCACAACTGCTTCTTTAATTTAGTGTTACTTTTGAAACAGGAACAATCAAAGCTATGCTCAGTAACACCAGCTAATGCAGCTGTTACTACTTTCTCACCTCCCATTATTCACAAGCACGTGTCAGGGGTATTCACAAGCGTCCTGCCGGTGCCATTTGCAGTATCTCAGGCTAGTGTGAGATATCTCAGGTGGGACAGCTGAGACACAAGGCAGGTACTATGTCTCAGAATGAGCTCTGCAGGCATGTGTTGAGCCTGGAGAGCTCTCTCCTGGTACACTTATTGTTCTAATCTCTGTAGGGGCAAATGGGGCAGGCAGTAGATATCAATGGCAAATTGTTCTCCATTCACATTATAGCCCAGGCTCACTTAGGGCCAAACAAAAGGAACTTGTTGTCAGAGTAAGTCACACTACACAGTAGTTCTACCAGAGTTCTTGTGTAATGCAAGTCTTGCTTGCTTTATATAAGCAGTGGGGTTCAAATAAATAAACATTGTTATGTAATTTACTACAGCCCTAGTGATTGAGTATTAACTTCAATGAGCAAATCAATGAGCAAAGTTTAATTCACTTGCCAGTGATACCAAAAGAATTTGCTATCATTGCCCAAACAATAACCGATGACCTACTTTAGGCCTTGCACATTTTGCTAATCTAAAACCTTCACATAACCTAACAGCATATCTTATGCACTAGCTCCTCAGTTTGACTGCAAAATATATGCACAATAACAAGAGCTACCAGAAACATTGATAAGCAGAGGTAATTATTTCCTGCCTCTATACCCACCATTATCCCCTTCTCATGCCCTCTTTCTTGTACATTAACTCAACAAGTCTTCTTAATGCTTAAGCTTGTGTGTGTCGTGTAATTTCTTAGCCAGTTTATTCAAGTAACAATGAATGAAGGAGTGAAAAAAGCAGTTAGATTCATACTCAGATCTGACTGCATGAACAATATACTAGACAAAAGTGTCAAAGGGTGGTTCATGTATTGCATCATGAATGAAAGGGCCCTTCTTCAGAGACAGCAACCAGAACCTAAAACAGGAACAACTACTTTTTTGCGCATATTCAGCAGACATTAGTGCATTCTAGAGCATTTACTCAGCCCAGTGACCATGTTATTCAGCGCATGTATACCATTAGCTTGAAATCTTTCTTGTTACATCAAGTCAGTTGTACTTCTAAATCAACAAATAAGAAACACATATGGCCATGGATTAAAATATACATTGTTTTGATGAATGTTAATGAATGATATGAATCAACACTACACCACCACTTGCTAATTTGTATTCCAGAAATACCCTTAAAATATACTTCAATCAGGAAAGAAGTTATTGAAGTAAACTATTAATTCCAGAACATAATCAGTTCATGTGTTGCTTACTGTGATAATACAACCTACAAACATTCAGCTACTTGTTTTTGAATTACTGTGCTAACAAGAATCTCAGAAAGGTGGGTACATGGACACACAACCCGAAAACATAATGCTTCCACCACTCAGTGGTGGACACATAATAAAACAGTTTAACTATTTACAAGCTCACCTCAGTACTGGATTTATCTAATTTGTAGATATGTTGTGAATGTAAATGCACTCACAATCTTTTCAATCGAACCTTCAACACTTCTTTACAGCCCCTTCATTGTAAGCATATTCCCTATTCTGTTCATTAGCTTTAATCAGATTAGTCTCAGTATGTGGTTTTACTGTCTCAGGAGAGATGTACATTATGTTTAGAAATGTGCGTGTCTTGAAGGTGCATGTGAGATAGAACTAATAGGATTTATAATGAGAGAAGCTTACAGACCTTTCTCATGGCCTCAAGCTCTCTTTGCTTGTTCTCATTCGCTGTCTGAAGTTCTTTCATCCTAAGTTCCAGCTGTTCCTGCTCAGCTTGTTGCTTCTGCCGCAGCTCCCGCCGTTTTTGCCGAGCTTCATGATGTGGAGCTGGGCGGTCCATCTTCAGCAGAGAGATACACGTCTGAATAGCTGAGAATCAATGAGAAAAGGGAAAAAGCCGAAAAGAGAATATTATGTACATTACATAATACTTCTAAGATATGTAATAATAATAACAAAATAATAAAGCAAACTGCACAAGCAGCAACATCAGTGGCGGCTAATATATGAATCATTAGCGTAATTTGTGCATTTCCCACCTTGGATCCACTCCTGTTTCTTTTTTTTATCAGAAGCACTGATCTCATAACTTTTGTCTGAGCACTTGACAAAGAAAAGGCATTTCTTCCCCTCCTTATCTGGTAATGACTGCAGAAATTGCAGGAAAGTGATTCATCAGCATCACACCATGCCGGAAAAGGAAGGAAATTGGTTACGTAACATACAGGAATGAGATCAACATACTGCAAGAGCTTCATCACCCTTCCACTCTTTCGCATTCACCGTTATTAAAATAGTAAGGGGGTGGATAAAATTAGAATATGGCTTCTATTCATGTTATCATTTTGTGTTAAGGTTAGATTTAAGTTACTTATAAAGCAAAAATGTATCTTTAGGCTTTAAGAGCAGTACTAAAGTATTAGGTAATCAGCTATTTAAATAAATTTGTAACATACACTGATCAGCCATAACATTAAAACCACCTGCCTAATATTGTATAGGCTCCCCTTTGTGCTGCCAAAACAGCTCTGACCCTTCGAGGTATGGACTCCACAAGACCTTTAGCAGCAGATCCTTTAAGTCCTGTAAGTTGCAAGGTGGGATCACAATGAATCTGACTTGTTTGTCTAGAACATCCCACAGATGCTTGATCAGACTGAGATCTGGGGAATTTGGAAACCAATTCAACACCATGAATCTCTGTCATGTTCCTCAAACCATTCCTGAGCAATTTTTGCAGTGTGTCAGGGCACACTGTCCTGCTGAAGGAAGCTATTGCCACTATGGAATAATGTTGCCATAAAGGCCTGTACTTGGTCTGCGACAATGTTTAGGTAGGTGTTACATGTCAAAGTAACATCCACATGAATACCAGGACCCCAGCAGAACATTGCTCAAAGCGTCACACCTCCATTGCCAGCTTGCCTTCTTCCCATAGTGTGTGTTCAGACAACTTTCTATCATAGCCAGCATGAACTTTTTCAGCATTCTTTGCTACAGTAACTCTTCTGTGGGATTGGAACAGACGGGCTAGCTCACATACATCAGTGAGCTTTGGGCACCCATGACATTGTACCTAGTTCACTGACTGCCCTTCCTTGGACCACTTTTGGTAGGTACTAATGACTGCATACTGGGAATACTGGGAGTATTCTGACCCAGTCATCTAACCATTACAAGTTGGCCCTTGTCAAAATCGATCAGATCCAAAATCGATCAAATGATTGACCATTTTTCCTGCTTTCAACTTTGAGAACTGACTGTTCGCTTGCTGCCTAATATAACTAACCCATTGACAGGTGCCATTATAATGAGATAATCAATGTTATTCACTTCACCATCAATGGTTTTAATGTTATGGCTGATTGGTGTATATCTGCATTACCAAACCATCCAGAGAGTGCTGTTGAAATAAGGAGATTCCGGAGTTTCTTGGTTAACATAATGTAAGATACAAGATTATTTTTGAAATATATCACTTGCCTCAACACAGCAGTTCCCATCCAGCATTATATCTCCTTTTTTCTCTGCCAGATCTTCACTCACATAATATGAGATTGAATTGGGGCGGAGAAGAAACCACCGCTCAGTCCAGTTTTTCCGTTTGTGGCCTTTTTTCATCATATACCCCTAGAATTAGAGCACGTTACCTAATGTTAGTGGGTTCCTCTTTGAAAGTGGCAGTTGACTAAAAAGAGCATGGGCAAATTTGTGTTACTTTGTTAATTCTGTATCTAGTCTCTGTCTCTGGTGGCACATCTGGCCTTGGCAATGGTCTCTTCCCTTATCCTGTGCATACCAATTTAAATCCAAAAGAGAAAACACCACTGCTATCACAGAGTTCCATTGATACCACCTGCATTTTCCAAAACATACTCACACAGCAGTCACTACACACCATGCAGAGAGATGTGCAGCAACTACATGGTCAGCCCTTACTCATAATAGAAAACCAAAGTATACCTTAGGCTGTATCAGCCACTGACATCGGATTGAGATAAACTAGTTTTAAAAACTTTTAAAATGTTGTATTACACAGTAGCTCAAGTTACGTATTCCTCCCTGGATGCACCATACCAGACATCACAGAATCATGATGAACATGAACCATATGTGTGGGGCTGAGACCTGTTTCAACACATCCAGAATGAGTTCCTGGAAGACCTCGCTGATGCCCATGGAGAGTGTCTGGCGGTCCATCCCTTTGCTGAAGTGACCCATGCCGACTAACTCGATCAGCTCCCACACATTTAGGCACTGCTGCTTGAAGCTCAGTTGCATCTTGTAGTTCTCAAACTTCTCCTCGATCCAGCTACCCCCCATCGCCTCTGTCAATTTACGCAGAAAATACTCGATCTGTGGGGAAAAGGTTACTCGGTCCATGAGTTTTAAAAAATAGTAAGTTATACTCTATGTTACTCTACATAAATACTCTACGTATTTACTACGTAAATACTCTATGTATTTAATACGGCTATATCTAATACAAGATACACAAGATAGAAAAGATACATGAAAACATTTGTCAAATTAATTCTACTAATGCAGGAAAGGATT
The DNA here is from genome assembly GCA_028566355.1 of Doras micropoeus. Taxonomy (NCBI): domain Eukaryota; kingdom Metazoa; phylum Chordata; class Actinopteri; order Siluriformes; family Doradidae; genus Doras; species Doras micropoeus. The sequence goes on along the minus strand of JAOUQY010000038.1, from coordinate 25,656,029 downwards.
CAGAGAAAATAAGCAAATCTGCAAAGATGACCAAAAAAATACAGTCACAAGTCTATGATGCTGCATTCCATATAATCAAAATTACAATGGCAACACACAGGACAACTCAGTCATAACGTACATCCTGCTGAGTATTACAGGAAGCTGAGTAGTTCCTTTTTTGATTCTGGCACTTCTTTATTGTAATAGAAAACATGACCTGTATAGACACTATTGTATTTATTATTATGGCACTAAAAGAGGATTAGTAGGAATGAATCAAATGTATTACCATCAGTCAATTAATATTAACGTCAATGTTAATTTGTGTTGAGGGGAATAAGAGGCAGGAGAGTCAGTGCTATAGAAAATAGCGCACAGCAACAGTTCTATGATGAGAATGTTAGCATTGATCTTTCTATTTTCATCTTATTTTATCATCACTACAATAATATTTACAAGCCTCTGTTTGTACTCACTAGTTGCCATGGAATAAATACGTGAAAACTCCCAATAATGGACTTGGTAGAGGAAATCAATGTGGTGTTCTTCATTTTCACCATGTCCATCTTTTTTTTTTTAATATCAGAACACTTCCATTTCATTGGTTATCTTTAACATATATCAATAACATTTCTAAACATGCTGGCTGAACATATTGTTTGGAAGTCAACTTCTCTTTTTTTCTTCAGCAGTTACAAAGACTAACACAATCACACAATGGCGTCTGTCTTACCTCCTCTGTGACCATGATCAAGGGGTAGCGGTCCTCTGAGAGAAAATTAAATATGCACCAGATCTTAAATGCATCGTCATCAGAGATAAGTAGGTGATTTCTGTTGAGGTTTTTCCTTGCACACAGAGTCCAGCACATCCTGTTAAACTCCACTCGATCAAAGTTGTCCTGTACCTGAAATGACAGACGGAGAAATAGAGAAAGTGCAGCAGACACACAGACCTCAATATCTATTACACAAAAAACTGAAAAGGTTATTGGAACACACAGTGCTGCGTGCATTCTCTTGGCACAGGACCAGCGTTCCCAGGGTTACCTCTGGAACATTAACCAAAGCCGCTGATAACAAGGAGCCATCCAGTGCCTAATTCACATGAGCTCCTACTGGGAAGCAGGACAGCTCCACAGCACAGCAAACATCCTCAATTCAAACAATCTTTTTGATGGAATACTAAGAGCTAATAAACATTTTTTTTTATTTAGAAGACAGCTCCTCTTTTTTACTTCACTGCTAATATAACCTACAGAAAAAACTAAGAGCATTTAAAAACTCATGTAGTCATGTAGTCACTCATGATTACTTCCATCCTCAACCAGTTCACAAGGTAGATCATTCTGCCAACCAGAGCAGTCAAATTGCCACAGACAAATGAGAAAATTTAACTAAGCAACTTAGCAATCTGTAAGTGTGTGTGGGTGTGTTTTGCTTTGGATCCACTGCAACCATTAGGCAGGTACTGAAGTTGAAAGAATTAAAATGAATAGTATATTTTAGTAAGTACATTTAGTATATTTCAGTGAAGGGTGTCAATAATGTTTGGCTGTAGAGGTAGCTAGTCATTAAAGGGTGGTACAGTAGGAAGCAATGCTGCCTCACAGCTCCAGGATGCCCAGTTCAAACCTGAGCATGGGTGAGCTCCCGTGTTCTCCCACATATGTATGGGTCTCCTCAGGTTTACTAAATAGCCCCAATATGTGAAGATAAATGTTTGTTTGTGCACATGATGGGATTAAATAGATTAGCATCCCATCCAGAATGTGTTCCTGCCTGCCGTCTAGTACTCCCTGGGTAGGTTCCAGATAAGTCATAACCCTGACCAGGAAAAGGCATGTACTGAATATGAATGTACCTTTAAATGTCACGTGAAGGGCTTAATCCCTGTTTCCACTATACTGCTGTTATATAGTTATGGTTGTTCATAGATATACAGGCACAGACACTACCTGCTGCACTACAATGCCATCCATGTATAGTTTTATTTTAAAACAATATTTATTACATGATGGATTTTAATAAACATACGCTTAAAAAGTTTAAATAATTGTACCTGTACAGGAATGTGCCTCAAAATTGAAAATATGCTCTCTTATGGGAATGTATTAATTCAAATCTACTCCTATTTCTAAAACCACTTCACAAACAGTTCACTTGCTGCTATAGTAGTCATTATTGTCCAGTGTTGTTGCTGTACTCCAATTTCAGTAAGAAATGCTGCATGAATACAACAGAAATTCACTACAGTACTGGACCAACAGGCACTAAGGGCTGTAACTGTAAAAAACAGCTTTACATCCTCTCCATCCAAGTCCATGTTTTTTTACCTCCCAACTTTTTTCCACAAGATGGGAAACATTACAGTTTGGAAATTACCACTTACAAGGCACCATAAATGCAGCTATAGCTGAAGGTAGTAGTTGGACTTGGGATGCCTTGCAGGGCAGACGCTGATCTCATTGTGCCACAAAGGTGTCCTTGGGGTTTACAGGAAATACTCAACAGGCGTACAGAACGATATCTGTGTGAACACACGTAAATGTGCAAACAGTATTTCTGATGAAGTCTGTTGCTATTTTTAGCGGTTATATTCTTTAAAACAATCTTAGCTGATCAAATAAATATACATGCACAAATGCTGTCGCACCATAAACCACAGCTGGATTTGTAAGGCGGTTTGTTTTGAAAGAGCAGCTCTTATTTTGCAAAAGTGTGCACTCGTTGACGTCACACACAACTCCCATTTAGTTTTGTGCACTGTGAGACTACACAATAGGAGCCTTGTGGAGGCCTGAACAGTCACCACTGCTGCAGAGAAAACTGGGCATTTGCATTCTAGAGAGCTGAGAGCCAGTGAGATTTGTAAACAGGCCTTATCACCAAAAGCAGGCATAAGACACAATTTCACAATTTTATCACGGCCTTACTCAATTCTGTAAAAGGGCTTTCAATATTGTGCCTTATAACAAAATCCTTCACAAAATACCCATTTACCCATTTCATTAACACTGAACGAGATATTTATTAGAAATCGTAATTCCGTGTGATACTATTAAATTATAATTAAGCACAACTGCAAGGACTATATAGAATAAACTACACAGCCATATTCAAAAAAAGTGATATCAAGGTGTTCACATTTATGCAATTGTATAAACTGGGTCAAACTGTTCATCACAATGCCATCATGGTACACATGGTGCCCAGTGCCAGTGGTTTTTGAACGAGCTGCTCTATTTTAGTCTTGCATTTGTATAGCAGTACTGCTCTTTTGTTCACCCTCTGACATAATGCCACTTCATTAACAATGCATTCCAGGATCTGAGACCAAAGTTGTAGTGGAAGAAGTACTCTTTCACATCTGACCTACGAAACAGAAAACTACCATAGGACAGTACTGCTGTTATAACAGGAAATCCACCACATCATTGACACTACCCATTTTCTGAAACCTGGAGTCATCTGTGCTTAGTCATCAGAGTGTATGTCAGAAGCAGTTCATACACAGATATGCTTCGATATGTTAGTGGAAGAGAACAAAGGAGGCATGAAATATAGTCATTATTTTCACACAAGCAGAAACACTGTTAGTGATAGTGACAGACATTATACACAATTGGTCATTTAAGGCTTTTGGCTACACAAAATATAATAAAAGAGGAAGTGACAGACGGATACAGAGAGAGAAAGAGACAGAGACAGAGAGAGAGAGAAGCATTTCACTACTAGCTGCCACAACTAAACACAGCTTTCTCTCCAAAATATTAAATGCACCATCCAATGCTGTTTAAATTATAAAACACTACTACTGAAAGCAGGAAAGTGAGTCATTTGGTACAATCAAATTGCAGACTGAGTGAGCTGACTTGGCTGTGAGCCTAGCTGGTGGTCAAGGAAAAAGGAAAGGCAGATAAAGCTTAAAAGGAGTGAGACAAGTTGGCAGGGTGGCAAAACACAACCACACGTCTACACATTAAAGAAATATCCTGTGAGTTCATAAGCTGAGCACTGGCTTAAAATGAATAACAAGGCACCTGTTTAATGTGAATAAACCTCTTAGACTGCCAGACCTCATCAGCACCAAATATATATTTCCTATCAGTTCCACTGTAGTTACCAAATAATCCATTGTAGTTACTACATGTGCTTTAAGATTACTGACTGGATGTTAAGACGGGCTTATGATTAAACAAAGTTTAGTTTATTGTGAGAAAAATATTTATTTTAAGAAAGTCTGAGACGTGAAAACATCATCATTTTCATTTTCCTATATCCCACAATAAGACATATGTGTTGTGAAATAGAACTGTTCCTTAATCTGCTTCCTCTTTCATTACAGTGGAAGAAACAACCAGCATTTCTTAAAAAAAAAACATTCACAATGACTATTCCCATATAGAAAGTCATGCTTCGAACTGAATCAAACCTAATTTCTTTGCTACTACCATCTGACTCATAAATCAGTAAACACTAGTAGATACTACAACATAACATAACAAGTGTCCAATGAAAGAAGCCTTCTGTAGCATTCAAGTGATGTGCTCCAGTTCATACACCCACAACCCATCAAAATGACATCAGCAGTGGAATGTTAAGTGTCACTCACATGAACCATCAGTGCCTCTCGTGAGGTTTTCCACAGATTGCACCGTTTAAATCTTTCAGCCATAAAATCACCAATACGGAGCACAAAGAGCTCACCTTGTCCAAGATGAATCGGTTCAGGTAGGGCATGTATCCCTGATTGGAGACAGGTCCCTCATCATCATCTCTGAAGTGCTCCTCCAGAGCCACTGGATCATGAGGAATCTTCATTACAGTACACAGGCTATGGGAAAGTACCTGAAAGTCGTGATAAGATAAAAACTAATCATAACTAGTATGCATACTACTATAGGGTAGTTTATACAATCACTTTATAATGAATGTGGCTTTAAAAAATTCTACTACATACTAATGACTCAGGATTACTCTTATGAAACCGCTAGACATAGTACCATATAACACCAGATCTTATTCTAGGCGTAAACTATTATGCATACACATATGAACAGACTCACAGAAAAACAGATAGACTAGGCCACTTGTGGTTGCTGTTTTTTTTTAAAAAACTCAAAGACTGTGTTCATGCTGTGTCTTTTTCAAATTGTAAGCAGTAAACAGAAATGCTAGAGCCTGCTCTTTTGCTCCAACCTTACAGTTCTGTCATCCTTTTGTTTAATCTGTGTTTTTGACTGGCCAATATATGCTTAGTCTATGTATTCTAGTTCCTCCAAAGGCATTTTGAAAATTACTGAGATTACCTTGTTCATGTGTATTAAACTCACAATTGTATTATATGTCCACCTTGAGAATTTTCTGGGTGTCTCACCAAAGTGGCTTAAATGAATGAAGATTAGCCCTAATGAAAGGCACTTGAGGGATATTTCGCTCTAAGGGATGTAATCCCTTAACACAACAGTCAAAAGTAGTCTGTGTGGGTTAGAAAATAAATAGCCCAGCATATATTTCATCCACTTCAAAGAGATGGCATAAAAATTACATTATGATACTATTTTCCGTGTTTATTACACTTATCATCAGTACAGAGCAAAAACACCAGTGTTGAATTAACACCGACACTGTTTATATATTCCTCTATATATACCATATATATGTTCCAGAAAAAAAGACTAGTCCACTGTGAGCCCCATAACAACAACCAACAGAGTTATGCCGTCATATTAAAAGACGCCCGTTTTCGTATATATTTTCTTTAAATAAAAAAAAAAAAATACTACAGCAGAACTGAACACCGCATGAAAAAAAACTGGTGTTTGGCAACTCATTTTTAGCTGAAAACAGCTCGCAAAAAAAATAATTCACAGACTTTCTTAGATTTTTTTGTTATGTCATATACACTCCTTAGTTTGAATATTAAAGTCACAGATGAAAGCATACTTTCCAGAGATAATGGGACAGAGAAGGGTGAGTTTATTATCTGATTTATGCTCAAAACAATATCTAATTTGTTCAGAGTCTGTGTCGCTAGTCGAAAACACCACAGCAAAACATCACCACTTCAGAGTGATGTGTCTTATTATAGTTCTAGTTACCTTGTCACAATTCAGTCATTTTACTTATGCTACTTATCCGAACCATTGTAAGCAAGGATTTTTTTTATATATGGCCCTTGATAAATTTTGTTCAAACATCTGCTCTTATGTCTTATATGTCTTGTTGTTAGATTCGGTTTTCTTCAGGGAGAGGAGAAGATATTTTTTTTAGCCTGTAGTATATGCAACTAACACTCACCAGGAAGCTTTAGGCCTGTGAGAGCCTTTTTAATTTCTCTTTTCTTTTGAGGGTTTATTACCTGTTTATGTTAGAGAGTTAGGTTAACTCATTGTATTTTTCTTCTAATTGGTTTAAACAAGGAAGTTAGTGATTCTCCTTTGTATACAGATGTTTTGGAAATATCGAATGCGAATACCCCTGAAAAGACTGCTTCCATAAAAGAATAAATTACTGGCTAGTCATTGGGGTTTAAATCTCGTGTTTTGGGCCTGGTGGTGGTAGTGGGTGAGCTGAGAAGTTTGGGGGAAGCATATATTCAAAATAATGTATGAACTGAATGCCTGCTATGCAATTATCTTATTTGGCCAATTGTTTGGGTTTTTTTGTTCCTTGTTATTTTAATATTTTATTTCATTTGATTTTATTTTTAGCAATTTATTAAATAAGTTTAATAAGTTTTTAGGTTCAGGATCTATTTAAGCAGACTACGCACATCTAAACACAAGGAGTGAATGTGTTAAAAGAACGTTTCCCTTTGGGGAAGTGGGGTGAGGGTCCGGCCTGTTCTCACAGCATCAAAAACCAGAGTATTCCCTAAAATGTATCATTACGACTAACAGTTTCAGACAGGACAGAAGCAGACCCAGGATTTTATAGACTACCTATGTGAGTGCTTCTGTGGTGCTCTTTGCAATAAGCAGCACAGAATAACAGCAACTGAATTGGCAGTCTGAATTTTCCCTTTTAACCTCAACAAAATACTCTAAACCCACAACAGGCTATTAAACACGCTTCATGACATCGAGCTGCTTTCTAACAGAACAAAACCACAGCTTACAGTTTAACATGCACATCAGTTCAGGCCAATGGCTCTGGTTCAAACTGAATTTTTTTCATGTTAGGAAATTAAAAGATGTTGTGGTGTTTCTTTCTGAGTGGAGGCAAAGCACTCATTAGAGATAGTTGGAGAAAAATGGGTGATTTCTATATATGTATCATTAAATGTAGTTCAGTAGAATAGTTAGGCTCTATCATTAACCGTAGCCCAGGAACAAAGTTACAAAACATGCTACAGAAAACATAAAACATAAATCATGATCCTGCCTGGTCAAAATCATACCTTTAACTGAGACTTTGATACTTTTCCACTTTTGTCCAAATCCAGCGCTGTGAAGGCATGCCATATCGACTTTAGAAGCTCGTCCCTTAGTCCCATTTCGAGAGGCACAGACTGGCTGAGGCTCCTCGCGCTTCTGCTCGGCTCGGAGAAAGTTCCTCTCGCGCGGACCGAGCGGGAGTCACGTGACTGTGAGCTACCCAGCACGCTGAAGGGCTCAGCGCTCAACCACACAGCGGCCCTGGAAGTGCACATACAGCGCATAATAAAACCATCAACAGAAAAAACCCAACATATGATACTTCAGCTTTCCTATTTTGTAATTGCTGCTACTACTAAATAGCGTACTATTTATGAAACTCCACCACGACTTATATTATACAAACCGGATTCCAAAAAAGTTGGGACACTAAACAAATTGTGAATAAAAACTGAATGCAATGATGTGGAGATGG
>JAOUQY010000038.1:25635459-25646893 GCA_028566355.1 Doras micropoeus | reverse complement strand
AGGCTGGTCCAATTTAGCCATGAAACCTCCCACACTAAAATGACAGGTGTTTCAGTTTCATTGTCTAACCCCTATATCTTAGAACTGTACATATCTGGACAACTGATTCTTTCTTTATATTTCTATTTTTATAATTTTCCTTATGTTCTTGCACAGTGAAGGAGTGGCTTTTAATCTCATTGTACATGTATAATGACAATAAAGGCATTCTATTCTATTTCTATTTCTATAGTAGTAGTAGTAGTAGTATTTATTATTATTATTATCTGGGATGCATTTGTGCAGTGTCCCTGGTACCCTGAAAGGCACGTCTAAAGAAAATGCTATTATTACGGTCAGTTATTGTGTCATAATGCACAAGATGGTGCCAGTAACACCTTGGTGAAATTCTGTTGCAGAATATGGACTCAGTGAACATTTTATTAGGAACACCTACTCATTAATACAATTATCCAGTTATCTACATTCCCCAATTATTCCTGCTAGTTTCTCATCTGACAGTGTCTGACAAATGCTGCCACTCCAACACCTTTTTGCCATTTGTGAGTGTGTGTCAGGCAAACATAGTTTTCCTCTTCCCAAAAAAACCTCCTCAACCCAAAAAAGAACATCAGTTTTACACTTTTGCTCTGCATTTGACATGACAATCCTTCTTGTGGTCAGTAGGAATTAACTATTGATGTTTCACTGATTGCCTATATTCATAGGCAGCTATAAGTGTGGCATGATGCTCGCATCTGTGTGCCACATTTGGAAAATTGTGATTTAGAACAGGAAATCGTCATAGGACGAGCTTGTACACTGTTAGAAATCTGAATGTTTTTTGTGCTTAGGCACTTTCTGCGTTTGGTCCGTACACCATCTTCTGATGTGAATCCTACCCATAGATTTATAAATGATGCCCCAGATCTTCATCCAGTAGAACACCTTTGAGAACTAGATATTTGCAGCATGAAAGCGCAGCTAAAAATTCTGCAGGAAATACGTGATGCAATCACATCAGCATGGAGGGTGATCTCAAAGAAATATTTCTAACATCTTGTGGAATCCATGGCACGAATAACCAAGTCTGTTTTTAAACCAAAGGGAGACCTTAAATGCTCATAAGCATATATTATTCCTTAACATCCTTGTATTCTCATGATTAAGCAAATCAAACCAAAGGCAAATATAATTCTCAAAAAACATGGTAGTGAATTTGCATATATGTGAAGTGACATATAATCTTTGTCATATAATACATGTCAACATTAAGCAATATGAGTGTGAGTGTCATTTATTGCAAATGTGACAAGGTCTACAATTCTTCTATATATTCCCCATTTTGCCCAGCACAAGAAAAAAAAAATTCAGTTTGTGTTTCACTTAAGGTTTTCAATTGACTCACTCAATATTTCCAGATAAATATTAATCATTTAAACCCCCTTCATTCCTCACCTAAAATAACATTACCTTACTTGCTTGCAATAAATCTGAGAAAATAACCACCTGGCTGAACTGCATTTAGATGAATAATAAGAGTAGAGCTTGGGTCTGAGAGTCACAGATGTCCAGCACTTCAGGTACAACCACTGTTTGTGTGCAAGCTGCTAGCAATTTGTATTGACAAAAACACACTGAGGAGTTGATCTAATTTATTAAAAGAACATATATACAAAAAAACAAGGCGCTGTTCTATGGTACAAGATCTAAGAGGGAAACCAAGGAGTACCCTAAGAATAGTACTGTGGCGATACAGACAATAGAATGAGGAGTTGTTAACTGATAATGTAAGGCTAAAAAAGTATGCAGTTGTTTTAATGCTACAAACAGGCTGAAGTGGAAGTCTTTTTTTTTCCATTGTTTCCAGTCTAAGCAAACAATACAGTACTGACTGGTGATATGAACTAAGCTTATGTTGCAGTTTCTAAATGTAACCAAATCCCATGTACACATGATCAATTCTATACCCTTTCCGTGTGAAAATCCACAAGCATACATGTGATTTCTGTAAAGAACTCAACATAGCATCAAAGGAAATTATTCTGAAATGTCTGTATAGCAAGAGAGATCAATGATTGAGGTGGAAAAAGGAAGAACGTTAAAAATGCACGTCAAATTTTCCCAACCACAACTGGAAACGGACAAACATGAATAGCAGCAGGCTTTCTGGCGAGTTCCCCATTGCCTCCAAAGTGCTCAGTTTAACGGTAATTGACACATAGGGCCCAACCTTCATTGTTCAACATAAGGCATTTTACAGGCAGTAAGGTGCACAAGTCTTAGGTCTGGAATATTCACGAATCAGGTCTCTATGGGGGAGGGGGGTGGGGTGGGGTTATAGCTCCCCCACGCCTAGGACATGCAGACCTTGCTCTGTGAAAGCTAGAGAAGAGATAAGGAAAAGAAAATAAGGAAGTTCTTTACCTTAAGAAATATCTACATAAAAAAATATTTGCAAAACTGACATTCTGCAAAAGGAACTTGCCGTGCCATAACAACAGTGTATGGCACAGTAGAAACTGACGGATGTTTTAACTGAGATTTTCAGTTGCTGTGTAAGTGTGGTTTTTTTCTATTCAAAACCATATTTCACTTGTACCAGAACAGTGTAAGTGTCATGAGACAATCCAAGCTGTCCAACCAGTAATAGACAAAAAGGCCTCCATTTGAAATCTGTGATACAGCACCAATGTCCCAGCACTGAGGACACTTTCCTTTGTCAAATTATTTAAGGTTCAGTTCAGTAAATGGTGAGGCTGAGAGAGCGGTTCATCTTTTTCCCAATAAGCCGAGAGCTTCGGGAACTAGACTGGATTGTTGAACGCGTCAGTACTCTGTCTGTGGATAGAACTCTCTCCTCTGCTGCAGCTTTGGCAAGCTGGGCCTTTTTCAGCTCCCTGAAACAAAAAAAGAACACAAAATTGTTACTTAAATTGTAAATTAAAAAGACTGAGAACTGAAATTATTAACCAGAGCTTTACATTCCTCCGTTAAGTGCATACAAATATTTCCTTCCAGCACTAAAAAGCATTAAATAAAACAGCTAAGATCAAATTAAAGTGGTGAATAGCTGTTATTCAAGTTTTAAGTAAAAACAAGTAAATAAAATGTGAAGTCTCAAATGACCTTGTACTCATTTGCCCACGTGAGGCTTACACACACACAACGGAATGATTCATCTGTCTGTATCAGACAAGTCCTTTGAAAACTAAGCAATTTATAATACCACTTTGCAGCAAAACACATACTTTTGGAGCAGGGCATTCTTGAATCTCTCTGCATTAAGTTCCACACGCAATTGATCAGCATTCATCCTGGAGGCAGTCAGCAGAACAGGGTGCCTGATGAGGACGGAGGTCGACGGCCGGCGGGTGGGGTCAGGATGAATCATAAGCTGTAAGAAATAAATAAATAAACAAACATTATGTACTGACAAACACAAAACTTTTCACTTTAAAAATGATGTGAGCCTCCAGTTTAGATATAGCCTGACATTCCAATGTCTACAGTTACAGCACTGCAATTATGCATACATATATTTATAGAATATTTACCTTTAGTAGGCTTACAAATTCTTGAGAGAGCACTTGCGGGATATGGGGCAAGATTCCCTGTCGGATTTTGTGCCATTGTTCCCCATTGGTTGGCAGAGGCTCAGCTCCAGATGCACTGACAACAGTCAGAGCCAAAGCAAAGATATCTGCCTTGGTCAGGTTACTATAGTCCTGAAAGATACATCATAATTCTCATACATCAAACAAGCCAAAACACCCTACCATCCATCAACACAACATTCAGAATCTATGTGCGATATTTTTAACAGCTTGTTCGAAAGTCTGTATATAACTGAAATAAGTTATTCTGGACTTAACCAAGTTACATTTGAGTTCACTGATGCACTATATATCCAGAAGACTCTGAAAACACGACTACCATCTTATTTCCAAATGAATTCTACGTACATTTTGATATGAAAGAAAGGCGTTGTTTTACCTCCTGAAGAACTTCATTAGCCAGGTATCTACTGTCACCCTCTTCAACTTGTGGATTGGTCACCCTGGTCACATGGCCTAAGTCACCTAAGAAAAAGAGGTTGTCAGTTAATTTGCAATTTACTCCATGTTGTATATAAAAATGGCGTAATCAGGGCATACATACCTATTTTGTATATAACATTAGTGCTGGGTCCATCCTCCTCATCTTCAAACTCCTCAACACTCACTGCAGATTTCCTTGAAATAAATATGTTACCTGAAACAAATAAAACAGAAACAATTTAAATACATTATAACATTTATTCTTCTATACGTCAGTGTCTATACATTTAAATAATTTAGAATAGGGTATTCTATGTGAACAGCTAAAAGGAAAAACAACCCCCTGAGATTAATGGGAAATTTACTAAGTATCTCATGAGAACAACTCACTTGGCTTAATGTCCATGTGCACAAGCGCTGTCGAATGGATGTACTTGAGCCCACGAGAGACCTGCAGTAACAAGTCCTTCAGTTCCAGCTCAGTCAGAAAGTGCAAACGCCTGTAGTTCTCAGCAATCACATCAGACAAGGTGCCACCGTTGCAGTACTCGTTCTGGATCAGCATGTGATCGTCCTCAGCCCAAGCAGAATAATATCTCACCACGTGAGGGTGCTGTCCGAGAACCGCATGCGCATAGACCTCACGAAGTGCATTTTGCCTGTGGTTTGTTGAATACATTCGAAGAAAAAAAAAAGTAGGACATGGTAAGTTTCTCAATCTAATAAATGGTGTACTAAACATGAATGCAATTTAAATTTATTTGTATAATTTAACAATAGACACTGTCACAAAGGAACTTTAGTAGAAGCACAATATGGAGAAAAATAAAGAGACAGACTTTGAATATAAACACTGTAATTATGTAGTCAATATCAGTAATCATTACATACTCATCCACAGATCCTGCTAAAGGCTTTTTGGAACGCTTGATTGCATAGATGCAGCCATCTAGTCTTTTCACACATTTGTACACAGAGCCAAACTGCCCAGAACCAATCTTCTCTAGTTCGTGGAACTCTGAAGCATATCTGGACATCATGTTACTCTCCATCATTGTAATCCTCTGTAGAGAGAGGGATTTTATTAGAATCAAAACATTACCACATACAACATACACTTAGTGTTTTGTTTACATGTGATGGGCAAGTATTTTTTCCGATGAGAAGAGAAGAAGGACAAATCCATTAAAGTGCTCCGGTACAATACACTACTGTCTAAATTGCAGAAATGTCTACCTTTGAAGGTGGAATAATCTCATCCTCAATCTCAGCATCGCTCGCCTCCATGTCCTCACCGCAGGAGCTGTAACACAATGATAGTAGGAGTTATTTTTACAGCAAACACCAGGGGGCAGCAGAGGGAAAGCACGTGGCGTGCTGGAGGCGTGTACGTGAGGATTCGGTTTCTTGAAGCGCAGCCTGGGCAATAAACGGATTTAACGACAATCAGAGCAACCTGGACATTAAATATACTGCATCTAAAGGTTTAATGTCAAATGGTTTCGTGTCAAACTTTTGTGAACCCCAAATGTCGACACGAACGCATAAAGCCGTTCAAAGCAAGTCAAAGAGCTTACTCATTCCAGTGAGAGCGCTTTCTATTGTTCCTTTGTTGAGTTGATGACTGGACGACCACTGAGTCCGGGGTGAAGGGGTTAATGTTGACCAGAGGTGTTTGGTTTCGCCTTCCGTCGAGACTCGCCTTTCCTTTGGAATCCACATTCTTGAAAAGCGCGACTCTCCTGCTTGTTGAGGCTGAAGTCCTTGCTTTGGACAGCAAACTCTGCACAGTGGAGAGAAAATAACAACACGTGCATAATAAGCATTAAACTGTAAAAGCTGTAATCAATGCAATGTTTCACTGCACATTAAAGACGTTAGATTATGAAGTGGACAGGTTCGGTAATAACTGGGACACTGGAGGGACACCGTGCAGTCTGACCTGCTGAGAGTCAATCTTGAACACGCCTCGGCATGCCCGTGTCACACTTTCTAACATAACATCACTCGACTACATGCACACTTTAATCCTAATTTCTGTATTTCACTGCTGAGTAAAAGCCGTACGAACCTTCGGGGTGTGTGGAGTATCAAACAGGCGCAGTTTTCTGAAGGTTTTATGTGGCGGTGTATCGGGACAGTCAGGAACAGGAGAGCTCGAGCCCTCCGCGTCGTCCTGGATGCACGTCCTCTCCGGGGAGCTGTCGTAAGCGCGAGGACTTTTCCTCGGCGACGGGGAGTTTTTCCCGCAGAAGCTCACTTTGAGGTGAGACGGTGATCCGAAGCCTTCCTCGTCCCATGACTCGGCGTCGTCGTCGTCTCTGGTTCGGCTCAGCGGGCTGCTGTTCAGCTCGTCGCCTCTCTTATCTGTGCTGCTCCGCCGCAAGGACACGGGAGAATCCAGCTCGGTAAACCCGGACTCGGCCCCGGTGCTGCTGTTCGCCTCCTCGATACTGTCCTCTTCACCATCGCTGTTTGAAAACTGCAGTTTCTGGCGAATCGGTCGAAGGTTTGGAGAAAAGTCTGCGTGCCGTCGGCAGCCGAAACTCATTTTCTCGGCCAGAAGAAACTCTCTGGTGAGAGTTAAACAAACCCAAAGACGCGAACGCTGTAAAATTAGGCTAACGTTACTCTCAACAAGTTACCCAAGGCAAATGGCTAAAGAAAAAAAATGAAAGAAGCTCAGCATATCTAGCAAACACGAACTAGTTAACCTTAGCTAAAGAGAGTCTCTATGGGAGTCCCCGCTGGAGACGCACTGACTCCTACAGCTAGCTAGCCGCTCTGCTAAACACAACTTCCTTCACACTTCTTGTCACTTTAATAAAAATATCAATCCCGCTTGTCCCCCGCCATCGACTGGCGACAATACAGTCCAAAGACAACCCGAAAACAACACAACCGAGTTAGACAAGCGCTTACCGACTAATACGATGACTTGTTACCACGGAGCACTAAAGCGGCCAAGTTTGAAAAAAATGGCTTCTTCTTCTCGGAGACTCACAAATCCCCAGACAAGCCAGTGCGCTAAAGGTGGAATCTAATGTCCACAGAAGACAGTGCGTCGTTAAAAAAGTCGAAATTACAAACCAACAAAAGGCAAAGTCTTCAAAATTAGACCGATTAAACACAATTTTGTTTACGAAAGTAGTTTGAATGACGAGCTACTCCTCCCACCTACAACAAGCGTGGTCAAAGTCTTCCCGCGACCGTTGGTCAAATGACTCACTTTCCACCAATCAGAGCGCACCGTGAAGTTTGAATGATGGGCGGCTCCAGAACGTCGACGTCATCGATGGTGCTTTTTTCACCCTGGCCGGAGATGGGCGCTAGTCTCGTTTGGCGCGAACGACGTGCTTTGATCTCTGTAATCTCATTCCTCTCAGTAGTCAACCAATAATGGATTTCGCTGTGCGTGTCTCCACCCATTACATGCCGAATCTGTTCGTTTGCTTGTTTGCTTGTTAAGGTTTAACGCCATGTAAAGTCCTAGGGTTATTTTATAGCAGTGATGGTTTTTGTTTTCCTTTGTTTATTTAAGTTATAGGAAGTTATAGAAATATATGCATGTAACAGATATGCAAACCCGTTATACATTTAATAAAATTATTCATATGTCTATATATTTGTAAACAAAAACATTTAGCTCTCTTAGGACTCCAGGTAGGCTTGGGGGGGGGTGTCCCAGCCAATATTAGAAAAAGGTGTATTTGTCCCACCCAAACATTACACCGCAAGGGGAGAAACAACTGTAACTTTCATTCTGAAAGCGTGACACAGAGGGAAAGTTTGCATGTTTTTGGCAGAAGATCAGACAGCCTTTAGTGTTTGGTGGTGCTGGGTCTCCTTCAGCCTTTGCCAAGGCTTTTGTTGAGATGCCTGTTGAAAAATATCCTCCAATAACCAGCTTCACTGTCCTCAGCTTTCACCTCGTCTGGTTTGTGAATTTATCTTTCACCAGGTTTGAACTTCGAATCAATAACGAGAGCACGAACAGCAACAGCGGGTAATTATATGAACACAGCTTGTGTTCAAAGTATTGTTATGGTCACACACAACAGGGATATAATTGTGGTCAAGTTGTCAGAAAGCACGTCAGGTAACATTAGTCTCTGGCCGTGTCCCAAACTGCACACTGCCGCACTAAATAGTGTGTAAAAAAAATAGTGCACTACCGTTAATAGTGCTTTCAGTAGTGTAGTGTGTAAAGTTCCAGAGTGTGCTGTTTGGGACACAGCCTCACTGTCTAACTAACATTAGTTTAGTCTAAAGCTTCTAAAGCTTGGACTTTCTCACTATTAACCTTAAAGCAAATTCTTTTGTCATCTCATCTGCCTTATTAGAACAATGGTACAAAAAGATTTGTCTAGAAGGGTGTGTCTAATAATAAACAGAATTACAGATACTCATGCATTTTTCTTTTTGCTGCTTATTGTAATTTGACAAATGTTCCACATCACTATACAGTGGAATCAGCTTATAGGTTATATTTCAAATGACAAACTCGCTCCTACACCCTGCATGGTAGGCATACTTTAAAATAATAGTGACAAGGTAGTGAATGAAATGTTTGGGTCCTGATATAAGTATACAACACTCTTGTAAGGTGAAAAAGCATTGCAGACATGTACAGTTGGATATCTAGAAACCAACTTGAATCATTAAAAAAAATAAATAAATAAAAACGTTAGGGCTCCGGAGTAGCACAACAGAAAAGATAGAAGGAGTTTGAATTCTGAAACTTACGTGGCTGATCTAGTTATTCCACAGGTCCCCGACCCTGGTGCTGAAGTCTTCTTAGTTCAGCCCTTGCCGAGTTGAAGGACAGAAGGTATTATAGGATTAGGGTTGGTAAACTGTGCTGTAGATAAGTCAGTTGTCACTGGTGCCGAGGTCATTGTAGTTCATCTATTTAGTGTACTGGTTGCTGACCAGCAAGGGATGTTTCTCCAACCATTTAGTGACACTGAGCTTTTTAAACACGCCAGCAAAGCTGCTGCACCTGATACACCTATAACAGCAATCCACATAAAACACTACCATGACCCAGTCACTGCTGTGCTAAAATAGTAATCTCTGACAAAATAACGACTGGTTCCTTTCCATACAGTATAGGAAGAGTTGCATAGAAATAGATGGGCTACAACCAGCAATTGGTAGGCAGAGTCCATAAAATGGCTAAGACAGGCGTAAACAGAACGCTGTTCAGTTTTCATTTATTAAGATCCTAAAAAGTCAAGTATTCAATAGAAGAATCAAATAAATATTTACAGCAAAAACTCCAGTTTCAAAACACTGTTATGTACATAAATCCACACAAAAATATATTCAGTCCTCTTGAGACAGAGCAATCATGATGCTAGCAAATTGTTTTGGATACTTGACTTTCTCAGCTGTTCACTGCAAGCACATGCACGCACACGGACATCCGGCACACACACAGTGATTTTGCTTAATTGAAGGTCATGCTTTAATCATCTAGGCCTGGAGTTTCTCCTTGTTGAATGCGTGACGCGATTCTGATGGCCTCCTCCAGTGACGGCTGATCGCTGAGCTACAAAACAAAAGCAAAAGATTAATCTTTTAAATAAATCAAATAATTTTTTGTAATATTTTTCCTGTTGTGCAGTAGGAACTTAAGCGGAAGTCTATTTTGGACAGAAGCAGCCTGCATCACCATGTCACGCTTTGGTGTAAATACACCTGAACACCTGATTATTGGAATGGATTGGCATCTAACAATGCAGTAGCAGGAAGTGTTTCATGCAAATTCTTTACCATTTTATATAGGACGACTGAGAAAATATGACATTTCAGTCAATATACTGTACGTTATAGCTTTTTGTATAATTGTTTTGCAGTTTCAACATATTTAAACCATGATTCACTCCTTATGCCCTATAATTGCTTGAAAATTTACCTACTTCACCTAAACACTCACTTTAGCCAGTAGTAGGGCTCTCTAATCAGATGTAATTGACAGGTCAGGCTGACATGAATAGTTTAAAATGGTCTGATGATGAGTATATTAAAGCCCAATCAGAAGAAAGAAGTGACAATCAGATCCAACTAAGGAATTAATCAGGACAGTGAAATTGGATGAAATTTCTAATTTCAGTTTGAGTGAAAAGTAAAGCCAACTGTCTAGCTCTAGCACAGTTAGGGCATTTTCAGCATAAAAAATGAACTTGTAGAACACAATCAGTTATATACAGGAACTCCAGCTGAGAAAACATTAAGTGTTTCAGTTAATCCCAATTTGCTTTTCACACCCTTCTACCATAAACACGACTGTTTTATTCACATGAAACAAAGGATCTGGGTAATTCATCAGCTCCACCCCAAATAGGATTTAAGTTGGGCTAAACTCCTCACATTGCTTGGTAAACACCATTTTAACTCCGTCAACTGCTTGTGCTTATGTACCTGCACAGCAATGTGTGTGCCATTAGAGGTAGCCAGCAGAGTAACCGGATGTGGGCTTGTGGATACCACTGGCCGCCGGTGGTGCTGCTCCTGCACTAACTCTCCATCCTCAGTCTGGAACACCGACAGATCTGGTGTCACGATTGCCACCTACAACACAAATAAACACCAAGACACATAAGCAAGCACACAGGACAAAAAGGGCATAGAACATGTTAGCCAAGTACTTAGTTCAGCTGAATGAATGTAAATACAAATAAAGCTTTCTGCAAAACACTAATCACTTAAAAGAATTTGGCAGCAAACATGGCCTAATACCTGTCCTTCTGTGCCATCTGCAGAAACCATGGTGACAGAATGACCTTCTCCAGGGGAGAGCATTGCCTCATGGGCAGGGATGGTTATAGTTGTTCCTTCTTGTGTCACCATAGTTATTGTGCCACTCATTGCTTGAACGTCTGCCTGAGAAAAAACCTGAATGGACAGTGGAAGTATTAGTTATTCACATTTTCTATGCACTACATTATAAAGCACAATTTTGATAGGCCACTGCCAGCGTTCATCAACACAATACACACCAATCATAATTTGATTTGATTTGCAATATTGGCTTCATTATTCTATTTTGTCTGTATAAAACTAAACAACTGAAAAATCGATATAAACATATTGTAAACAATATGTACCAAGTTCACTATATCTTAAAAATAAACATTTATACATTTTCCCAAAATAACTTTCAAATAAAGAAAATTTAAGAAAATGATCAATTGAAATATAAAGAACTCTATTGCAGCACCTGAGGTGTCATTTTAACCAGAAAAAGAGCTCCAAAGTCGGCTAAATCCACAATCTACAGTACTGTGCAAAAGTTCTAGGCAGGTGTGAAAAAATGCTGTAAACTAAGAATGTTTCCAAAAATGGAAGTGTTAATAGTTTATTTTCATCAAGTAACAAAATGCAGTGAATGAACAGAAGAGAAATCTAAA
>JAOUQY010000038.1:25550831-25564953 GCA_028566355.1 Doras micropoeus | reverse complement strand
TATATATTTATTTATTTATTTATTTATTTATTTATTTATTTCACTGTGATATATATATTTCACACACCTCTTTTAAACACCACCTTTATGTGGAGTAGTGAACCAGTCTGATTTAACTTTGTTTTCAGTGTGGTCAAAACCCTGTTTTTTTTTAAACATGTAGCACAAAAGGGTGGGGGTGAGGGGCACAGGATCTTCATACACAGTGTAGAGCAGACTGCTGTTCTGTCGTGTGTGCAGAGTACTATGCTGTCAGGCTACAATGTTCAGAGACTATGAGCAGTGGAAATTTCTTATTTATTCTAGAAAACCATTTTAGGTATATCCATGTAGGTATGTCAGGGCAAAACTACAATCTTCTTCTCCAGTTTCTGCTGGGGGAAAATGAATTTCCTCATGACATCATCAAGTTCTTCCAGGGCCAGTTGAGCATGGAGTACAGCCACCTCATCCGAGTCGGAGCGCACCACCCACTTCAAAGCCCGATACAGCTCCAAAAGAACATCTCCTAGAACCTGTACAGAGAAAGAACACCATTATAAGGTGCTGAAACAGTAAAGGTTTGGGAAGAAGTGGTTTCCTGCTTTCTGTACTACAGCTGAGGAACAGAAGGAAGTCAAAGAGGCACTGGTCTGGAGCCAATATAAGAAGTGGGTCTAAAGTAAGTCCTCAGCACTCTCATTTGCTTTACAAACCTTTTCCATCACTATCATTAGTTAGTGTGACAGCTGCATCCATCCATCCATCACTGTTCGGATATTGATCTGCCAATCCGAGCAAAGCAAAGCCACGCCTTTCTCAAATTGATCCTTAGCACTACCGACAAAGTCAACATGTCAGCGTTTCCAAATGGTCAAATCCAGCTAAACATGCTCTGATATTTACAGAATGCCAGACCAAGGGTCAAGGTGGTAAGGGTAAGGTGATTACTGGTGTCATAAAAGTAGAAGGTCAGATGGTTAAAGGGTCTTATAATGTGTAGTTTGTGTTGACCTTGCCAGAGCCAGGAGACCAGCTCTGTAAAGGTCAGAGGGTCAGCAAGTGTTTGAACAGCAAGGGCCTTATGTGTGAACTGGTGTCCTAAGGAAACCAGACATCCAGCTATTCAAAACTAATCCATAGTCTTTCACAAACAATTTACTTTTTCTGCCTTTCCATTAAAAACTGCAATCACACATTCTAAGATGAATATTGATATACAAGGCTGCTTTGTTTAAAGTTTTTTTTTATACAACATCATTATTGAATTCTCTAATTTGACTGGTCTAAAAGTGTTGCTTAATTCTATCCAACAGCATAGAGACAGGGACATGTCCTGAGTGCTGATGTATATTAATGTTTTTTAAAGTAATTTTAAAGTAATAGTTTGTATGTTGTATGTGCCACATAAGCTAACTCTAATAATAAACAGATTGAAACATTTTTTAAAGGAATAATGTCCAATAATTTGATGAACTTTTCCATATGGAGTTAATTATTTGACATTTATAGGCAGAGTCTCCAGTGCCAATGGTGTGTCAGTATGTATGGGAAAGTCTTCTTTTTTTGGTAACTTTTTGCCAAGAGAGAGGAAAAAAAAGAGATGCTCCTGAAAGGACGACTGAATATTGCTGCTAAAATAAGTGATAATAGGAATTAATCAGTCTGACATGTTGTTCATTAATAATTGGTAATCACTGGCAAACTGTTGTGGTATAAGAGTAATAAAACACTGCAGATATGCTGTTACAGGAGAATAATCTTCTTTGGTGTGATCATGGTTAATTTTTTCTATAACAGCATTCTCTGTCATGTTTTATTCCATACAATTCAGAAAAAGACTTCATTCACATGAAACAGCCCTATCTGGACCAGCAAATGCTTATGGGTGATGATGGGTAAAATTTGGAAGAAACTAAATTCATCTAAATCCTTTTACTTCACATTAACTGCACTATTTCTAATGCTCACAAGCAGCTTCTCTAGTGTGGGATTCTTCATTTGTAAAAGCTCCCTTTTGTTCAAACAGACAAAGAGTGGTCTATAATTACAAGAGTAGGGGGTAATTACTATCTCCTGACTAGCTGTCTAAGAGAAGCCTTACACACCAGAGACATGAAAGCTAAAGCACGACACTTCCCACTGAAATCTGCTAATAGCTATGTCACGTTCCACAACAGCATGTGTGAAAAACAATAGTAAAAGTGCTTTTACAGTGACACGTGGAACAGCAGAGGTTGTGGTGCTTTTGGCACAGCTGGATCCTGTGTCCTAGACACAAAAAACCTTGAATATTGAAAAGAAACAAAAATACTCAGTACATTCTAGCTTGCCATAATGGAACCATTTTTTTTTACCTTTGCAAAACTGTCTAGTCATAACATCATGCTTTGGAATGACTTGAAAAATTAAACCAAAATTACCAAAAAATACATAAAGCCATTTGAAATAGTATGAAACAACAGGAAGGACTGAAAACAGACTTGACTGATTGTAAGTACCTTTTGTGCAGCTACCAGTGCTTTATACCTCTAGCTCATAAAGTTAATAAACCTCTTTGCTAAGCCTTTCAGTTACAGTATATACTCTGTTATTCCTGTAGTACAGCCTGATGAATTAGTTGGCAGTTTGATAGTCACACTCTCTCCTGAAGCTGTAATGCAGGGTCTCACCATTGCTTTATGGGGTTAAAGATTTTCCCAGTGTCCTGAATGTTTAGCTGTCGCTTGGACACAGGGAGCAGTTTAGCTTCTGGCACTGCTTACACATGACACGTATTCAGTGTGCCAGTGGCCCTCTATGTCACTTCTGGCCATGCGTTGCTTTCTTCTTGCAACAGCCAACCTTTGAAACAGGTTATGCACATATATACAATGTGGATTCCTTTAGCTTAAAATGTACATGTAATATATAGACTTTTGTATTATTACATCTAAATTACACAGGCCTTCTGGTATTAATGAAGACCACAACCATCCACGTTTTACGTGTAGTCAGTCTAATTTAAATCACATCACTGTTAAATTCTCAAATGTGATTGGCTAGAAGGTGTTGATTGATGTTCTTTAACAGCAGTTCTGCCAGTAGTTCGATTGACAGGTTAATATTAAAGCACTCCTGCTAATACCTTATGGTTTCTATAGTGACGAGCCATTCACAGAAAGAAGCGCCATATAATCCGGTTCTGATTATGAATAGATTAAAGTATGTTGTTATTTAACAAAGAAAAACAGATAATCAATGTTTTCTGGAAAAAGAAGGTTAACATTTCTAAAAGGAGTCTTGAGTGTCCTTTGTGCCTGTTTATGTTTTTACACGTCAAGCTTTACATTTTTTTTATTCTACTGGCAGATATTTTGCTTCTTACTAGAAATAAATGCTTGGAAACTGAAAACTTAGGTGCTAGTAAAAGCAAAATGAGTAAATTGTCTAGAAATATGTCTAATAATCATATATTTGGTTTATAATAATCTTGGAATAAGAACTATTATATAAAATTGCCCACATTCAAGATATTGCTAAGATATAATATTTTTTCTGCAGTGCAATAGAATGACTCAGTTTTACCAAAATAGAAAGCCGGATGACCGGCCAAAACAAGACACTTTTTGTGATGTCACTTTGTGTAATCACACTGGGTGCCAGTGTTAACTCCACTAAACCATTTCTCATCACTGGGTAAACTTCTGCCTTCTTCAGTCTGTCTACACTCTACTTCAGTTCAAGCCGGGTGGCTTTTGAGTTTCTTGCCTTCTAGAGAGATTATTTATCAGTTCAATGGTTTAAAAACAGTGCAGTAATAATCTTCTAATTATAATAATTTTATTTGAAACTATAATTTTCATAGCATTCATGTAATCATATAAACCTATAAATAATCATAGATGATATATCTAATTTAGTATGTACTATTTACATGAGCTTACTACATGTAATCAGAAATAAAATAATGCCATCCAATTGGGTGCTGTAGTAGTAACACAGTGGTGGTCTACAGAGTGGACCGGACCATGGGAAAAACAGCTTATGTAAATGAGGAGCATTAGGGAAAAAACACACTGCTTCACAGAGGGGTGGGCTTGATGAGAGACCAGTGGTTTTCAAGCCATCTGCTTCATCCACACTTCTAAAGCTGCATGCTGAATTCCTCTCTTTAAACCATGTGTTAGACACAGGTGTGTATTAGCATACAAAAACCAACTCACATCGAAAGTCAACCTGATTCATCCTGACACTCTTCTGCTTGGAGCCTCTACATTTCCTCCTGTTGTAGATGGTCTCACATTTGATTTGCACCTCCCCAAAACAGTGTATGGCCAGGGCTCACCCTTTTGCTTTTTCTTTCTTACTTTATTTCTTCTTAGGTTTTAGTGCAAAAACATTATTTTCTATTTGCAGTGATCACAATGATACCCATTACACTAACATGGGTAGCCAGAATGAAAGATATACAGTCACTCATAAAAGTGAGTACACCCCTCACATTTCTGCATATATTTTATTATATCTTTTCATGGGACAGCACTATAGAAATGAAACTTGGATATAACTTAGTGTAGTCAGTGTACAGCTTCTATAACAGTATAGATTTACTGTCTTTTGTGGCCAATTGCGTTGTTGTCCCTCCCTGGTGTCATGTGACTTGTTAGAGTTACCATTTTCCAGGTGTGTATGGGGAGCAGGGCTGTTAAATCTGGTGCTTTGAGTATGAATCTCTCATAATGGCCACTGGACATTCAACATGGCACCTCATGGCAAAGAACTCTCTGAGGATTTAAGAAATAGAATTGTTGATCTCCACAAATATGGTCTAGGCTATAAGAAGATTGCTAACACCCTGAAACTGAGCTACAGCACAGTGGCCATGGTCATACAGCGGTTTTCCAGGATGGGTTCCACTCAGTGCAGAAGTTGAGTCCATGTGTTCAGAGTCATATCTAGAAGTTGGCTTCAAAAAAGAGGTGCATGAGTGCTGCCAGCATTGCTGCAGAGGTTGAAGAAGTGGGAGGTCAGCCTGTCAGTGCTCAGACCATACGCCACACACTGCATCAACTCGGTCTGTATGGCCGTCATCCCAGAAGGAAGCCTCTTCTGAAGCTGATGCACAAGAAAGACCACAAACAGTTAGCTGAAGACCAGCAGTCCAAGAGCAATGATTACTGGCACCATGTCCTGTGGTCTGACGAGACCAAGATAAACTTGTTTGGCTCAGATGGTGGCCAGCATGTGTGACGGCGCCCTGTTGAGGAGTACTAAGATAACTGTGTCTTGCCTACAGTCAAGCATGGTGGTGGTAGCATCATGGTCTGGGGCTTCATGAGGGCTGTCGGCACTGGGGAGCTGGGGTTCATTGAGGGAAACATGTATTCCAACATGTATTCTGAAGCAGAGCATGATCCCCTGCCTTTGGAAACTGGGCCACATGGCAGATTTCCAACATGATAACGACCCCAAACACTCCTCCAAGATAACTGCTTTGCTGAGGAAGCTGTTTCCAGACCTAAACCCAATTGAGCATCTGTGGGGCATCCTCAATCGGAAGGTGGAGGAGCGTTGGGTGTCTAACATCCACCAACTCTGTGATGTCATCATGGAGGAGTGGAAGAGGATTCCAGTAGAAACCTGTGCCCTCTGGTGAATTCCATGCCCAAGAGGGTTAAGGCAGTGCTAGATACTAATGGTGGTCACACCAAATATTGATACTGTGGGCACAATTTGGACAAGTTCACTATGAGGTGTACTCACTAGTGTTGCAAGCTATTTGTACATTAATGGCTGTGTGGAGCTCCCAAGTGGCACAACGGCCACCCGTTCGCCCTATCATCCGGAGATCGCTAGTTCGAGTCCAGGTGATGCTATAGCTGCTCATAGCCGGGAGCTCAGAGAGCAAAATTGGCCATGCTCTCAGGGTGGGAGCATACGGTCTCTCCCATGTCAATCAGAGCGACACTGTCCAGTCACAGGCATCTGTGAGCTCATGCATACAGAAGCGCTTTTCTCTCAGTGCGTTACACCGCTCCCGGGCATTGCATGAGCAGCAGCTCAAAAAAAGGTGGCAGCCTGCGTCACATTTCTTGGAGGAAGCATGTGATAGCTTCCCCCTCCCTGACTGGCAGTTTGTTGTGTGGCATGGGAGAAATACTGATGGGTGGGAATTGGATATGACTAAATTAGGAAGAAAATTAGGGGATAAATCCCCCCCCCAAAAAAAGCAAAAAAAAGGTTGTGTGTTATTTTCAGAAGACAGTAAATCTATTCTGCTATACAAGCTGTACACGGACTACTCTATGTTATATCCAAGTTTCATTTCTATAGTGTTGTTCCATGGAAAGATATAATAAAAAAAATGCAGAAATGTGAGGGGTGTACTCAATTTCGTGAGTTACTGTATGTGGTTTATCAAACTGTTTCATGTTTTTAATTAAGTGTAATTATGGTTTTAGAAAATGAAGCACACTTTTCATCTATTCCCACTGCCACCACTTTTTGATTCAGACTGGATGAAAGACCACGCTGTACATTTTAGGTAACCCTTTCATGTTTTATTCAACACAATAATGCAATTAATTGGTGATCACTCAATCTCACATACACCCACCTGAGTGGTTTGTTCACTGAGGCCCCTCAGAAGTAAAGCAATGACGTGGACTGCAGCCCTCCGCACTTCTGCTTCCTTTTCTGTCTTTATCAGGGTTGTGAGACACATGCTCAACTATTAGATAAAACACACACACACACACACAGTGTAAAGATGAGCAAGACATTTTCATGATGCATGCAGTAGGGAATGCAGTAAACTGCAGTGCTGTACTCCATACAGACACACTAAGGAAAGTCTACTAGGTCAAAGATTACACACACACACTTACACCCATAAATGAGAGTGGCCTGTTCATGAATAAGCAACACTGTTATTCACAGTGACAGAGCTGCTTATTCATGAAGAACTCCAGCATGCCCCACCTCTCTCTTACTGAACCTCAGCCATGTGCAGCTTACTTAGAAACCTGATGTGAAACCTAAATGTGCACAAACTCACATTAAATAGACAGACACAACATATACAGTATTTACACAGCATAGCTTATACATGCATACCAAATAGCGTCATTTTTAGCGAGATGGCTCCGGGGTTTGGCTGGCTCAGATGTTATCAGAATTAGAAACATAATAAGTTCATGGTTACCCCCCCCTTCTTTTCGCACCAGCATAAACCATAATTAAAGCAACAGGCAAAGGTGCAACCGAATTCTGTATGTTCAAGGGCAAATTTTATAAAAATTTTTTTAAAAGATCTGCTTATATCTTACTAATTGCAGACTGCAATAAGACTTTAAGAATGTGCATAAATGAAACTTGCAAAGACAACTGAAAAAGCTAAAAAGAATTACATTATTACTATATTAACTACTATTAAAAAAAACCCTGTCTATCCAGTGCAACTGCTTTTGGTGTGATGGTCAGTCAGATTACCTCCTGTGCCAGTGGGCCAATGGAAAAATGTAGGCGTTGACACAGTTCTCCCAGGTTAGAGAGGCAGCTGGCCCGAACGCTGCTGTCCTCATCCCGTGTGCCACTCAGGAATGCCCCAATCAGAGGGCGGCCATAGTGTGGTGCAAGGTCACCTGACGTGGTAGAGAAACCCCAGAATCAAAACAGGGTTTGACACAAATTTATAATATAAAGATGGTGACGGTGGTGTTGGTTTTAATCTGAAAGGCTAAAGGACCAAGAATAAGTACCAAATAAAGCTACAAGAAGCAATTATGGGATCCAAACACTACAGTGACTGCTGCAAGCGACTGTGAAGACCCAGATGTGAATATTTATCTGAATCTCTGGATACACCGCAGCCCTGACCAGGATAAAGCAGTTACTGAAGATGAAGGAATTAATGATATATTTTTTTTCAATTTAACTAGATGTGAGATTATACAATAAGAATAATGTACAACAGAGAAAGAATACACAATTCACAATAGTGTCACTGAGAGATTTGCTCTGGCTTCCTGTTCCCAAGAGTGACCTTTTTGACCAAAGAACTCATCAGTCCACTGCTACTCTCAAGGCATCACAGCTAGATAGATTTATAGTGATTGGTCCAGATTTTACGAGGGTGAGTCAAGAATTATCTGTACTGTGACTGTAGAATTTATTTTAATCAACTTTCAGAAATAATTTTTATATTTTAATAATTTTTTATTATAATAATTTTTCAACATAATCACGTTTCATTACACTTTGTCCATCTGTCAACAAGCTTTTGTATTCCCTCCTTAATAAAAGCTTTAGGCTGAGCTGTGAGCCACGAATGCACTGCTGTCTTCACCTCTGACCTAAGGTCTGTGGCAGGCAATGTTTCTTTATGAAATATGACATGATTTTAATTTTTAGGTGTGCTGACATGCATTGTCATGCAACAACACAACGCCCTTGGATAGCAGTCCTCTGCATTTTTTGTCCAAATTTTAGGCTTCAGCTATTCAGTGAGCATCTCACTGTAACGAGCACTGTTGATTGTTGACCCTTTTTCCTGATAATGTTCCATTGGGAATCCCAGAAAACTTTAAGCATAAATTTTCCAGCTGATGGTTGACTTTTGATCTTTTTCTTGGTCAGCGATTGAAGTTTCCATTCCGTACTCTGCTGTTTACTCTCAGGCTCGTAGTGATAACCGGAGTGCGGATCATTTTTGACTCACCCTCGTACAAGCTTTTACATCATATTTTAGTTCTGCAAGTGCTCAAATGATGCAACTATTCTAGGGGATATTTAAAGCATAGTTCTAAACCCACCTACAACGTTTAATGTCAATACGTCATACCATTGCTGATGTAGAGTCTGGTTTCCTGTTTGACATCTTTGATGTCAAGTGGTAAATGAATCTAAGGAGTCTATCTATCGCTTTTGATTGGTCCAGACTGATGATAAAAAAAAAAAACCACCATTTTTTCTAAGATGGCCTTTTCTATGTAAGACTTAGCATGTCCTAGGTTATCTTTCAAAACTGGAATGATAAATTTGTTTCTCGTTCAACTTGCATTTCTAACTTTAGCCTGTTGGTGGTGCTAAAGGGGTCAAAATGCAAACCTAAAAATTAAAATCATGTCATATTTCATAAAGAAACATTGCCTGCCACAGACCTTAGGTCATGTATCATTAGACATGAATCAGTCTCCACTTATTAAGCACAAATATTATCGCCAGACCACAAAGTTTTACTATCAGCACTGTAATTGCCATGCCAATTCTACCCCACTTGTATATCACATGGAATGGACAAATGCTAGGGATACAGTCATCCTGAAGAAAAAGAGCCATTTTACCAGCTAATGTACTGCAATCTGTTACAGAATGCACACACATCTGCTGGAATTCAACACAAGGGCTAAACAGAAGTACATTTTTCCATCTCCTGGCACTGCAACTTGCAGAGATTCACATTGTGTTCGCAAATTATGCTGCAGAATTACTAATAATTGATTACATTTTTTGATTAAATAATTTCATATCTTGAAGACCTTCATGTCTGTTTTGTTTTTATTTAGTGGTCCTGTTTTCCCGGATAGCATATTTCCCTGTATTCCATACACAGAGCTGTTCAACTTTAACAGCTCTGCAATATACACTATTCCTTAGAGATGTGACTCCCTGTCACACAACACATAGCCAAGGTGCTGAGAAAATAAACACAGCTCACAGGCCACAATTTCTCTCCATCTTTGTGCGAAAGTGTGAGCGTGACTTAATCACATACCTTAGGCATGAGTAAATGGCTAAAATTGTGGGTCACTCTGTACAATTTAGAAAATGGCTTTTTTCAAGCAATATGGTCTCTTTTCCTTTCCTTTTAAGCAGAAATGGATGGTCGTAGTGCTAAGTTTATTTTCTATTGTCTCCATTAGTATGAGCCAGCTGTCATACTGTATTAAATGCTTGGCACGTGGGTCCAGTGACTCTCTACAGAGTCTCTGTCGGAAAAAAGAACGTAAGCTTCAGAAGAAGTCATAAGAAAAGTACCCGATGAATTCGATGAATGTTTTTAAAAGATTAATGAAGTCAGCATGAGCGTCTGTTTGAAGCTATTAATTAACCAAACGTGCAAAGTAAATTCAAGACACTAGAATACAAAGTACTGAAACAGCATCTTCATGCTTTGATAATCAGCAACCATAATCCTTATGTTAATGTAAACTAAGACAGGAACCTTAAAGTCCTTAGAAAATTCTTAATACTTATTCACATCATGTCAGAAGTAACACAGCCTAAGAGTGGCATGGAGAGAAAGACAGCTTTGGGTTGCTTGTGAGGTGCGAGGGAACTGCCGGGGGCAATGTGTGTTTTTGGAGACGGAGTGAAGCAGCTGTTGGACCCTTTAAGCACAGGTTCTGTTAGAACAGTGCCAAAGTGAGACACCCAGGCCAAGGCTGAATAACACGGACACAAAGAATAAGCCCATGCTTCTGCCAGGAACACTGCACTACCCAAAATCTGGCACAGACCACAAGAAGGGAGGAGGGACTTAAATAAGAAAATAAGTTTCAGCTCTGAGTTAAAGATTATTATTAAAGTTTCTGATCATCTCTGCTTTAAAAAGAGAAAAAGGCAGCGAGGATATGAAACACTAAGCTCGCGGATAAGAGAGACAGACAAACAATGGATTACAAATTGTACCCACCCATGGCTCTACTAGCTCTCATTAGGGCCTCCCCCACCTTGAGGCGTGTCTCCACACATCGCCCCCTGCTGGAGGAAGCTGCACCTGGAGCTGCCTGATATTCAGTCAACAGCCGATGCAGGATCTGCTCAGGAAATGAGTCAGCCAACAGGACCAGGGCTACACACGCACACACATACACACACAAATAGGCTTTCATTCAGTCTTTTAGATCCCCATACTGCTGTAGAAGGATAAAATATTGTTAGTAGAAATCTGATGAAAATCGAGTTATTACTTGAAATAAATCTTGATATCTTAATAAACCTGTTTTACCAGTGACAAAATGACCCGACTGAAATCTGCCCTGTATTTGCTCTGTATAGATAATAAACTACAAAATCTAATTAGCAGTAAATGTTACTGAAGAAGCCCTGAACTGCAGAATGTGAAAAAAATGTGGTCATTTTTTTGTGGTATTTTTCATTTAATATCTTGTTATTGTGACTTATTTCAAGTTATTATCTCTATTATTTAATATTGAACTCCCCCAATAAATCTATAAATAAGACTAATTCATTGAACATTAGCTTAGTAAGTAAGCCAGTGAATATTATATAATGAATACAAAAATCAGGAACATTTTATTTAATTCACTGTGATCGTCTTGTTAAACAATTTCTTACAGAAAAAACCCAACTAATAATACTATACTTAATACCATACTAATTACTACAACATGGTTATATTTATCATGTCATTTATTGTCATGTACAATTGTTTTATTACCTATCTTAATATAACAAAACTATTTATTCTGCAATATTATATAAACAAGTATGTCAACTTCAGATTTACAACAATCAGATTTAGCACTATGACCCTTATTGTATTCTGCAATTTAAGTGTTAGGCATCTTCTCTATTGAATTTCACTAAAGCAATGCCTGGCTTACTTACTATCTAGGAAACAGCATACAGGATAAGAATCCTAAGTTAATATTCAATCACTTGGTTTTATTGACTGTTGATTGACAGGGCTTCTGCAGATTAATGAATAGTTTTAGATGAAAGAATTAGTTTACAACCTGTCAAGTAGGCTCTTGTGAGCTAGCGTTATAAGAGAAAAGATTATGAATATATTTATGTACAAAAATATATTCACATGCGTTACAATTTATCCACAGTGCTTTCAACACTTTCAGTAATAAAACGTTGTCATTATAGTTAAC
The DNA here is from genome assembly GCA_028566355.1 of Doras micropoeus. Classification (NCBI taxonomy): domain Eukaryota; kingdom Metazoa; phylum Chordata; class Actinopteri; order Siluriformes; family Doradidae; genus Doras; species Doras micropoeus. The sequence goes on along the minus strand of JAOUQY010000038.1, from coordinate 25,553,086 downwards.
ATTGGTTTTGTATAGATAACACATGTTATGGGACAAATATGATTACTAATGTGCGTAAACACAAAATATAATAATAACAAAGTAAATCAGTGTTCTTCATACTGAAAACAGCATCTGAATGGTGGCAGTAAAACTATAAGTGTAGTCCCCTGGGCCACAGATCACATCATTGTCATTGGTATTATAATGTCTCCGTAAATATATTTTGGTGTAAGCCCATCATCTGCCTAAACACAAAGAAAAGTGGATGCTATACATGTAGCTACTGTGGTTTGCTTTTGTAGAGCAGCACAGAAAAACATCTTTTTTTCTCAACGACTATATCAGAAATGCTGAAATGTGTAAAACAGAGCTCTCAGCTGTGAGCACACAAGCTTTTTCTGCAGCTGAGGTTAAGAATGCTGGTCCCCAGTGTCCTCTCAAGTACAGTACAGAGGTTGGTATCCACATTAATAATGCATAAACAGCGATGTGTGTTCAAGTTTAGCTGATCAGCTTAAAAAAATATAACACTTCACCAAAGCAGTAACCTTCTACAGTAGAACACTATGGACAATGTATTTGTCTCAGCAAACTTTAAAGGTCACAGGTACTGCACATAGATTAGTAGTGTGATACAATGGTGGTATGAATTACCAAATAGATGCTACAATTACTGACTATATTTGAGGTATGGATGATTAAACCATGAAGGCATCTATTGAATAAAGTAGTAGGAAAATCCATATTTATTCATTTAGATTTGAAGACAGCGTTGGTGCAACTAGGGTACCAAAGCTACTACTGTTTACTGATGTTTCACAGTTTGATGCTAGTGTGGTAAAATTTTACATTAAATCCACAATCTGTTTAACTATAAACTCACTATAATTCAGTAAATAAGTAAATATTTGTGAGTAATAAGTATTATCCATAGCTGAATTTGCAGTATAATAAACAGTTTATTAGAATTCATTATCACAGAGACTTTTTCACTCTTATAACACTTTGCACAGACAGCGAAGCAAAAGCGTTCAAGTGATTCGCTGCTGAAGAGTGAGCATGTGAGTCTGATATACCTTCATTTCTGAGTCTCATAACTTTACTAAATGCTGTGCATTACGATGTGGCCCAATCAACCCAAGTATGCAGATTATACCTAGACTCTCACAACTGTGTATAAAAGATACTTGGGAAGCAAGAGCACATTAACCTCAAAGCATACTAATTTTATCCACCTGTCAAGATCTATTTTATCGGCATTAGTTGAATCATCTCTAATTAACCCAAACCATTTTCACTTTAATTCTGACCCCCATACCTTGAATGGCAGAAAGGTACACAAATGGGTCTTCATGCTCCAGGTTCTCCAAAAATATCTGGAAAATGCAGACAAAGCTTCACTGTGTCACTCAACTGTGGCAAAATTAACTGTTTGTAATTCAATTCCAATACAGTACAAATGTAAAGTAAACACAATAATGAATACACATAAAATCACTGAATTGGGCATAATTGGCTTTTCATGGCTTGTGGTTCCTGAAGTTTAGAACACTAAAGCACTAATATACGCTTTACAACCAACACCAATACCTATATAATCCCATACCATACCGTACTATAATTTTATACCAATACTGAACTTGAATGTACACTATATTGCCAAATATATTCACCTCACCCATCCAAATCATTGAATTCAGGTGTTCCAATCACTTCAATGGCCACAGGTGTATAAAATCAAGCACCTAGGCATGCAGACTGCTTCTACAAACATTTGTGAAAGAATGGGTGGCTCTCAGGAGCTCAGTGAATTCCAGTGTGGTACCATGATAGGATGCTACCTGTGCAGTCATGAAATTTCCTAGATACTAAATATTCCACAGTCAACTATCAGTGGTATTATAACAAAGTGGAAGTGATTGGGAACGACAGCAACTCAGCCACCCAGCCAAGTGGTAGGCCATATAAAATGACAGAGCGGGGTCAGTGGATGCTGAGGTGCATAGTGCACAGAGGTCACCAACTTTCTGGAGAGTCAGTCGCTACAGACCTCCAAACTTCATTTGGCCTTCATATTAGTTCAAGAACAGTGCGTAGAGAGCTTTATGGAATGTGTTTCCATGGCTGAGCATCTGCATCCAAGCCTCACATCATCAAGCGCAATGCAAAGCATCGGATGCAGTGGTGTAAAGCACGCTGCCACTGGACTCTAGAGCAGTGGAGACGTGTTCTCTGGAGTGACGAATCACGCTTCTCCATCTGGCAATCTGATG
>JAOUQY010000038.1:25520071-25530088 GCA_028566355.1 Doras micropoeus | reverse complement strand
CCTCCAGGATTGCCCTGTATTTAGCTCCATCCATCTTCCCATCAACTCTGACCAGTTTCCCTGTCCCTGCTGAAGAAAAGGATCCCCACAGCATGATGCTGCCACCACCATGTTTCATGGTGGGGATATTGTGTTCTGGGTGATGTGCGGTGTTAGTTTTCTGCTACACATACCATTTTGCATTTAGGCCAAAAAGATTAACTTTAGTCTCGTCTGACCAGAGCACCTTCTTCCACATGTTTGCTGTGTCCCCTACATGGCTTGTGGCAAAGTGCAAATGGGAATGGCTTTCTTCTTGCCACTCTTCCATAAAGGCCAGACTTGTGGAGTACACGACTAATAGTTGTCCTGTAGACAGATTCTCCCACTTGAGCTGCGGAGCTCTGCAGCTCCTCCAGAGTGACCAAGGACCTCTTGGCTGTTTCTCTAATTAGTGCTCTCCTTGTCTGGGCTGTCAGTTTAGGTGGACGGCCATTTCTTGTTAGGTTTGCAGTTGTGCCATACTCCTTCCATTTTCAGATGATGGACTGAACAGTGCTCCATGAAATGTTCATAGATGTTGGGATATTTTTTATAACCTAACCCTGCTTTACACTTCTCCACAACTTTATCCCTGACCTGTCTGCTGTGTTCCTTGGTTTTCATGATGCTGTTTGATCACTAATGTTCTCTAACAAACCTCTGAGGCCTTCACAGAACAGTTGTAGTTATACTGAGAATAAATTACACACAGGTGGACTTTTTACTAATAAAAGTGACTTCTAAATGCAATTGGTCACACTGGATTTTGGATGAATACTTTTGCAAGGCACTGTACATACTATGGTTTTACATAGTAGGTCTATGCATGTGGTGGTATAGTATTTCTTACAAGTTTATGATAGCATGTGCTTTGTTTTTTATTACATATGAATTTTTATTACTTTAATTTCATCCTTATCAATGGCTTTATTGGGAAAATGTTCCACTATCACCCAGTATGGTAGTAATGCTCCATATTATGTTATTTAAAAAATATCTATTTACAGCCTAAGTAGATATAAACAACATTTAATTCACTGAATAGATAATTAAGTGTAGTTCAGTGGAGGCACATGTCTGGTTGGATGACTTTATTAGATTAAATAAGCTACACATATTTCATGTCACATCATATTAAATATATAATATAAATATACACACACTACATTAAATAAAAGATGTATAAAATATTTCTATTAAAATATCAGTTCAATTAACAAACTAAAAATAAAAAGAATGCTTTAAAACAAAACTTCAAAAACAGAAGTCAAATAATTTAAATAAATACTCAATAAATTAAAATAAATAAAAGAGAAAAATACAGTAGTGTATGTACGACAATGTACCCAACTAAAACTTTGCTTGCACAGTAATTTCACGTGTAAAATGCAGCTTATGTTCCATAAGCATAGCACGTAGTACTATTTGCACAAAAACAAATTATAATTGTTTTGCATTTTAAAACAAACACAACCATACATGAGACACGTCTCTACATTTTTTGTCTTGGTTAAATGCTAATGCCTCTACGAGAGGTTATTGTTTGGGCACGGCGCACGTGCAGGCCACCGGGATTGTTTTATACACGATATCTAGAGAATAATGATGCGGATCCGAGGGACACGACACCTTCTTCAGGAACATGACGGTCTGCATCACCGGCACGGAGTTGTAGTCGGTGTTTTCAGAGCCGTCAATAATGCAGCCGGAACACAGACACTCGGCCACTTCATACACTGAAGGGATGAGGTCATGATCAGTTTCGATCCTGAGGGGAAATAAAGCATAACGCCAAGTTAAAATGATTAAGCGTTAATAAAAACATATTCAGTCATGCACCAAGCACCACGCATATCACATGACGGCATGATGCATTACTTCTTTCTATTGTTTTCGTTTCTGTAGTGGACTTCCTTAGTCGGTGTGAAGAATGGGGTTTTTTTTGGTAATTGTTTATATCAATTTGTCTGCTCTGGTTTAGTTTCACACTGAACATAATTAAAGGATAATTAAAACGATAATTAAAAGAAGCAAGATGACTTTGGTTAGGGGCTGTGTAAAAAAAACAAAATAAAACAATGCTCGTAAAATGCATAGATAAACAACTGCTGTAAATCACTACGGAGTATATTAAATCCAGCTTTGATTTCGACTTTTCGCTTCCTGCATTTGGATCGATTCAGAGTCGAATCACTTTCTCACTACAGCAGAACCGTTCTGTTGACTCCGAACCGAAACCATCTCTCTCTCTTACACACACACACACACACACACACGGCTTGCTTTAGTCTTCCCCGGTACAACAACTACTCTGTTCTCACCTGCTCAATAATAACGACACCGAGGTGCGATTCAATTGTGAATAGACTCCAAATCGACTCCGAATCAAATCCGGAACTGAACCACAGGTGTCGTGGCTGTATCTATGGTCGCAGCATTTTCTGTAGACGTGAGCTTATTTGGACCAGTCATCAAAAAATAAACCCGGAATGCGACACACGACTAATTTAAAGCGACTTTTTTCTAGGCTATAATTATTCAGCAATCGAATTTCTGGTCTGCCAAAAAGCACGCAGCATGTCGAGAGGTCCGGTCCGACCAGTGTTTCTGCGCATGCGCTCTTGCGCGCTTCTGGATTTCGCATGCCGATAAACTCGCGCTTCTTCATACAGACTGGAGGCATTCCCTGTTCATAACACAGCTTATCAAAATATGCTTCCTGTAGTTTAGTTTCATTTTATGTCAAGACAATCTGCTTTCACTATAAAACATGCTACCTGTAATTTCTGATAAAGTCACAGTAACAGGCCAAAATTACACAATATAACACAAACTACTTGTTTTTGGTTTACGCAGATCTGTTAATACGCGCTACGGCAGGGCCTTTTCATAAGCGTGTGATTTGTACACACACGTGGCAAAGGTGTTTACCTTTTCTTCTGCCAACGTGTTTAATAGATGAGACGTACGAGCGCGTTTCCTGTAGTTGCTACACGCCCCCCTCTTCTCTTCTCCTCTCCTCTCCACCGCCGCCGAAGTTTTCTTGCTTGTTTGTTGTTGTTATTGTATTTTCATTGCTCATTTGTTTGTTTAATTACGTGCAGTGTACAAACTAAACCAAACCAAACGATCATTCAAGACAAAGTATTCAACTGAACTCCGATCCGGATGGAAAGACGTGAAAGCGCAACATGATTTCTGTTACAGTGCCCTGTTTGTGTACTATTTAACCTTTAGTTTAGGGAAGAGACTCACTTTGTTTGCCAAGGAGACAGCGATCGGTTCTTCAGATCAGGTGAGAAGATCCAGTGTGTGAAGTCGGAGCAGGACGCGCTGGACACGGCACGTGGGACTCTGTGCTCCGTGTGTCTGCCTGCCCGCCGCAGGAACTTCTTTGCCTGGGACAGGAGCTCATCTTGAGGCAAACAGCCTTTATGCTTCATTGCTGTCAGTGCATCCGTGAGGAAAACCAGCAAAACTCCAACTATCAGAGAAGACTGGAAAAGAACGACACCATAATTAAGCTAAAACTCAACACAATGATGCCATTTCATTCAAAGTATAATCCAGGGAAATAATAAATACCCTATCCTACATCCATTGCGCTGCGAAAGCAGTCATGTTGCACTAAAAAATATCACTAGACAACAGCCCACTGTACTTACCCACATCTTTAGTATGACCTGTTAGTCCGCATCAACGTGTTGAATGATCCGGACCTGTAAGTAGTGCAGCAATATATCTGCTCACTTGGGAAAATCCAAAGTGTAAGGGGAAACGGAAATAATAGGATTACCTCGGTTCTTCCTCTACTCCTACGTATTTCAAGCACAATAACGCAGCATTCATTACTGTTTATTTATCTAATTATTTATTTGGTAAAGGAATAGTTCAGAATGGTATCTGCCTCTGAAATGGGTTCATCTGCGGGAAAAAGGGCATTTTATATATACATATAATAAACATTTTTATTATTCAGAGTGACGGCTGCTGGATTTTTCCATCCATTAAGCTTTTTTAAACAACATATAAAGCTGAATTCATGTTAGAAACTTTACGCACACAATGATATTCAAGAGGAAAAAAAAAGATTCATATTAATTAACTCAGAATTGCTGGGCTACTGGTATAATAAATGGATAAATAGATAGGTGTCTATATAGATTTCTAATGCAGGTCTTATGGTGGGTGCGTGTTGCTGCATTACACCTTGATGAGTTGTAATAAGTTGTTAGGTTATTGCTTCTATGGTTCTATGGTTATTTAGTCCAGATCAGATTAGAGGCTTCTTTTGTTACCCCATTCTGCCATCCCTGATCCTCAGATGGCGCCTCGGCGTATTGCTTACACCTTATTGTTATTTTCAAAATATTCCCATATAATAATATGCCTTATCAAAAGCATCTTAGTCCCTAGGTAGTATTTTTCTATCCACATAAGAGACAATGAGACAAACTATTGACCTGGAAGGAAATTCTCATGCATATCTCAAAGTCCACTCCAACTAATAACCAACTACATTACAAGCAAACATTAGTGACTTATTTTCTACAGGCTTACGAGTTGTAAGGCTCCTAAAAGGTTTCTACCTGGACCTCTCAGTGATGGAAAACATTATTGTAAGGCTCTAGATTTAAGGAGCAGATCTGTTGCATTTATTTCTAGGCACATCCGTGATAATTTCATCTCCTTGGTGATTGACCAAAAATAGGTTTAAAGAAAGCACAACAATCTTTATAGTGTATAAAGGAAAATTCCTTGACTACCCATTGGCTATAAACCACATTAGTCAATGACAGCTGCGTGCTCTCCGACCAGTACAGTACAGGGAATTTGGTGATTTTCCCACTGGTTCCCATCTGATGCTCTGATCATACACACAGTAGATTACACAGGCTCCAACATTCCCAGGTCCTTATCAGTGTTTACACACTAGCTTTAAATGGACAGAAATTCTTACCATTAAATCACCTTCCTATATAGAATATAACTGCAGGCTTAATATCCATCAACAACCCATGTAAAAGTATTATGACGCTTTATCTGTGTTGGCTGTTAAAGTGTAGTCATCCACTGTTTTTTTTAGCCCAACTACAGATTTGCATGCGTTCCGTGAATAAACAAACACGAAAAGTCATATAAGGATTCTCTTTATCAAAATAGTTTATTTAGAAGCCTTCTCTGTCACAAAAAGCAAGCCATTATTCTTCTTTATTTCGGAGCGTCCCAAAGACAGACTCTCACACTCATCTAAAAAATAATGAACAAAATAAAATACAATTTTTACGTGAAGAGCTAGGGGACGAAAACCAATGCAGTCTTATAAAAGCAATACATCACATTACTGTCATTTGTTCTCTAGTTTCATACACTTTAAGAGGTGTTTTTCCTCAACTGGCTTATAATATTTGTACACAGTCAGAAAAAGAACACAGTCAGGAAATGTTAAACGTACAGCACTGCAGAGAGCTCACTGGTTAAGGTGGGAACCTTGAGGTCTTCAGAGTGTCAAATCATAAGCTAGACAAGTCCTTGATGATCAAAATCTTTTTGGATCAAAAGACCATGACATGGACTACTAACAAAAAGTAAATAAGAGGATGACAGAGCAAAATGGAGCAGGACAGAGGGAGAGAAAGAACTCAATAATACATTTTTCTCAGCATAGAGACACTACAGTAAAGCTTCCATCTTCTTGCAATAACAGATTAAGAGTGAACTGTCACCGCACTACAATATCACATCAATATAAAATGTAGACACCCTCTGGCTGAGGGGAACTGTGCGAATAATGTAGCAGTGGTCTCCGTCAGCTACTTAGACGTCTGTGATTTTAAACGCAATGACTGTTTTAATCCACTTCTAAACAACACTGGGTGTCCTCGGTGACTGATGGCTTGGAAGCCAGACGTTGCAGGTTCTGGCGCTGTCCTCATTTCCCCGGGATTTTAGCCCTCTTTCGGGCGATGGCATCTTCCACGGCCTTCAGCTGTTTCAGCAGCTCCTCACGACGAGAGAGCGTGCTGCTGGGTTTGCCTGAGCCTGAGCCTGGTGCAGGCGCTGGAGATTTACCAGCTGATGCTGCGAGGCCTTTGCCAGAAGACTTGGGTGGTGGGGACTGGGGACGCTTCCTGAAGAAACAACAGACACAACCGTGAGTCTTGAAGAAACAAAATTAGGTCTTTACATTTTATTTAATCTTTAAACAAATATATAATCCTTAGTCAAGGGTTTTTTTTTTATATCTGTGATTAAATAGTATAATTTAGGAGGCATGCAACAAAAGCTGATATTCTTGGAAAAAAGAGGATTTGCTAACTTGACACCACTCTGCTAACTTCTGCAATAAACCTTTTCTTTGGCTATAAAAAAAAAAAAAAAAAAGCTACTGCCATTCAGAGATCAACAGCAAACAACTGATACTCTAAAGCCATATTCATATTCATAGGAAGTGGCAACAATGTGACTAGAAGATAGCTGTACTGAAACTTAAACCTGTCTCTGTAGAACCTGATTCTGACTGCTTGGAATGTTGGACCACGTCAAATTTTTATCTCATTTACTGAACCTGTAGTGCCAGAAATGAGTTATCTTCTAGGTGGATATTTTATTGAAGTTGTCAGAAGGTGAGGAGAACTTTTGCTGTTGTTAAGTGTTATGTGCAGTCATACTGATATATATAATGCTAACGTATGCAAACACAGTGATAACTGTTTAGCAAAAGGTCTCATGTCCATGACAATTATTTCACAGTCTAAAATTGAGTATTTGTATACTGCTGCATAACGTATAATTGTTTTCAATGATGCAGCTTTGCGTGTGTGCATAAAGCTTGTGCATACTAATTTGACTGATGGGCAGACACACAAAATTTGCACAAAACCTGAGTGATAAGAGTTACCTAGCATGGCTACAACTGAAAAAGCCTGTGAGGACCCCTGTGTCTTACTTCACAATAATCAGCCCCTTAAACCAAGCAGCGCACTCTGATGGAGTAGAGTTTAGGAGCCACAAAAAAGCAGATTTTTATAAAGAGAGAAAAAAAACCCCTTTAGAAACACATTATTTGAAAAGGCATTTTAGACATGAGGAAATAACATGACCGACATTTAGGTTAATTAGTTATAATTGATTCCTGTCCAACGTTTTTAAATGCTCATGTTTATATGTTTCACTTTAAAAAAATTTTTTTTTATATTGTTTCAAGTTGAAAGCTTTGCAACCAGATAATGTATTCGTGACAAGCAAGTATGTGGAGGGGGAAAAGAGAAGTAAAGCTGACCAAACAAAACAGGTGTTATGTTTTAGCCATAGCATTCAGTCTTTGATGACCACTTCCCTCCCATATGCAGTGTGCGTCAGCAGGTTAGTGTGTTCTGTCCACGAATACACTTATACACCCCTGGGTTTTCCCATTTTAATAATAATCCGCTTTCTAAACAACAGGCTGGAGACTCAGCAAATATTTTCACCAAACCATGATCAATGCAGATCAGAATATCATGAAAGTAAAAGGAAAACTGTTGATTGATAAAAGAAATTGCATCCTTTCCTAAGACCTTGATTTGGCTGTTGAATTTTTTTCACGTTGCGTCATGAAGGTTGATGGTGGTTTTTAGTTAAATGTATGTCAAGGATGAGACAAACTGTTTCCATCAGTGGGAATTTTATAAAAAGGCTACAGCCAGGTAAGCCCGGGGATTTGCAGGGTGATAGGACAGTGCTGGTATACAAAATCAAATTAATTTGTTATTGACGAATAAAAGACCACCGGCTGTAAAGTACAGAAGTTGGCATGTAAAGCTGTGGAAATCCGTTACTTTATCCTAGGTTTGTTAACAACTGTATAAGCCCACATGAACATGAATTTAGTGATTTAAGTAAAGAAAAAAGAACAACAACAATGGAAAGATTAAGCAAAATCATTAGTACAAACCTGTCTCCTGGTGGAGGCATGGGCCGAGGGCCTTGACCTCTGGGCCGGTCCATTCTAGGTGAGAGTGGGGGACGTCCAGGCCTCCTGTCTCGACCTGTGAAGCATGAGGTTAGATCACTTAGATAACAGCGGCTTTGTGTGAAGCGTGTTGGTGTGTGGCTGCCCACTAAATGAACTGAAACTGCTGACCACAGTGATGCTTCTCCTAGGCAGGATTCCCTTCTGAAAATCCTGTTAACAAGCATACTGGTTGTGCACGTACCTGATAAATGCAAGACTACATACTGGATTTCTACACTGGTATTTCCTAGCAAGTGACCTTTATGCTTGGCTGAGGAGAAACCTCTCACCTCTATCAGGAGACAGTGCCATTCTCTTGCTGACAGGAGATGTTGGTCTCTCTTTGTCAGCAGGGAAGTATCTCTTTCTATTGCTTCTGTCTGCTTGTTGCTGCATGTTCAGAATAGCAAAAATAGTAAGTAACTATAGTGGTAACTATTTAAATGACAGAATATAAAAATAATTGTAATGTAAGCCGTTACCTTGTTGAGTAAGGTGAGTTTGATGTCTTTATGTGAACCATACCCCCCTGCAGGGCCCATAGGTGGCGCGTTCATCTGGTGCCCTCGGTTTCCAGGCGCAGATCTGGGCATGCCCGAGTCAGCTTTTGGTGGGATGCCAGACTGATCAACCCTTTTCTTTTCATCTTTGAATGCTTCATCTTTCTTTACTGGCTTTCCTACACAGACAACAATGCAACCTGTAAAGCAGTGCTTTCTAGAAAAGCTAGAAACAATTGCATATTTGCACAGTTCTGATTGGTTTCACTGATAAGACATACTAATAATACTTTAAAGACTGATTATTATCTGTAACAAGGATTACCTCAACCAAAGAGCAGCTGCAGTATGCAGCTATACTGCCCAAGTGTATTTTAGGAGACTTTCCTTCATACAGGATTAGTTAAGAATGAAAAAAATCAGGTGTCGCAAATAAAAAGTAAAGATCGATATAAGTGAAATTTCTCTTTAAAATCAGTGTTAGCATCTTAGCCTCTGAATGGACATCTTAGTGGAGCGTCATGGATGCCGAGGACAGCAGATACTTTGAGGATGAAACAACAGTGAGTTAGAAGACTCAGACCGAGATTATAATGCAACCTAGCTATGTTGATTAGAGACCTGTCTGAAGAGGAGCAGGATTTCAGAAAGTCTGCCGTGTTCCAAGATGACTGGAAAGCTATCACAGGTTTTGTCCCCCAAACTTTCATTTACAGAGACAAATTCATAGCGGAATAAAGCAATAGAGAAATGTCATCCAGCAGTAAGTTATGGTGAATGAAATGAAAACCTTCCCTGGCCTATGTCACCATAGGCATTCTTCAGCTGTCAGTGAGGACAGACTACTGGCAAGAAAAGAAGTGGCTTTTTCAGACAAAGCCATGTCAAGGGACAGATTTGCAACAATCTGGAAATTATAACCACTAGAAATGCTCTCTGAGAGGGCAGACCTCCACCAAGGCCAACAGGCAAATCTTTGTTATGATGGCAAACTCAATTCATGATGGGGTAAACCCAGTTCACTTTTGCAAATCTCACAAAAACACAACTCAGATTGGCTAAAAATGTACTGGGTTCTTCCTTGGCTCATGCAACACCGTTCCATCACATTTCATGACAATTGGTCCTGTAGTTTTTTTTTTTCACAATCCTGCTGAGTGTCAAACCAACAAACCAACCAAAAACATAACCTCTTTGGAAGAGGTAATAATAAGAATAATGGGAATAATGAAGATGATTATAATCATAATGACAAAAAGAAATGATAATGTCTGTTGATAAGGGATAACTATGTAGTGTGTTGTGCTGGCAAAAGGTCAATGTGACACACACACACACATTTTGGGGGTGTCAATACTAATAGCTATGGATATCAGTTTCTGATCATTGGGTTAGGGGGCTAATATTTTTGCCCACATTACACTCAGTAATTCATTAGCCTATGTGCAGCTCAGTAAGTGTGGTATTTATGCAGGTGAGTAAATAGCCAAAGATTTAACA
>JAOUQY010000038.1:25476878-25488018 GCA_028566355.1 Doras micropoeus | reverse complement strand
GAGAGAGAGAGAGAGAGAGAGAGAGAGAGAGAGAGAGCTCTCAAGGACTACACTCACTGAGGAGAGCTCAGCTGAGTGATTGACAGGTTAATTCATATCACAGTCTCTCATCAACACGCTCACCCTCACCATCAATTTCAAATTCTGAATCAAGCTTGTACTCACTGCACAGCAAGAAATTGCTCTTCGCAGGACAGTTACTAGCTTAATGAGTGCATTTAGCTTCTGGGGTTTAATAACAAATGCTAGTTCAACTGGTTATATCTAACAATATCAGAAGTATTAATGATAACTTGAACATGAAATGTGTTTTCCTCTAACATAGGTACGTATTCATTTGTTTGGTGAAGTATGTCAAAATAAATCCAGCCATAGTCTTGCAGTTTTGTAACAGAGCACACGGCTGAGGGTTAATCTACACACGTCCACAGGGGTTTTTGTTGAACTGCTTTTTGTTGTCTAATATTTTTATGCAACAGACAAAACAATACAGAGGCAGCTGAAAGGAGAAACAGATGACAAGCTGCCAGTGCATGTTAACCAGTCCAAATTAGGTTCTTTCTTTCTTTTGTCCTTTTTTCCTTCCTTCATTTCTTGCAAGGGCTTTGTGGGAATGTCCCATCTTTTGAAATATACTGTACACTGCTGTGAAAGGGTACAGATAGTTTGAAACAACTGTGCTTGTCTCCTGAAGCTGTATTGTAGTAGTGACTTTAGGATTTTGACATTTTTCATTGTGACTTTCATTCTAGACTGGGTAATTTCTCCAGGAACTTATCATATATATACAGAATTAAAAATAAGTAATTATTGAGGGGAGAAGAGACGAGAGAGAGTGAGATCAAGAGTGAGAAAGAGAGAGCTTTTTACTCTTGTACTCGGTGCTGTCTCAGAATGTTGCGAGTCAGAACTGTAATATGCACAGGATTTATCTTCTTGTGACAGAGGAGATGGACATGCATAGTTATTGAGCAATTAACACAGGACTGTGAAATCCTCTTAACAGTATTAGAAATTGCCGTTTTGCACATTGACTATTGAAATTTCTATTTTCAGGGGGATTGATTGGATGGAGGATTGCATTAAGCGGCAAAAATGGCGTATGCCTTTAATGGAAATATGGCTATTTAACCATGACTAATGGAAGAACGCTTAACGTGTTAATCATTAAGCACATACATACACCTACACTTTAAGTCTCTTTTTTTGCCCTTCCTGCTATATTTTATCTTACATTCCCACTTCATTTTTGCAAATTAATACTATTCCCCAATACACACCTACACACTCATACAAGCCCCAAGAGAACATGGCAGAAAACATGAGCTCCAAGATGGACAGTAGCTCTGTGTCCAACATCTCCCTTCTGGGCCAGGGAGAGTCTGTTTCCAAATCTGTGGAGTATAAGACCGTTTCCGTGTTTCTGGTGGTTCTGGTGTGTGGTGTGGGAATTGTTGGTAACGTCATGGTGGTTCTGGTGGTCCTTACAACCCGACACATGCGAACACCCACCAACTGCTACTTGGTGAGTCTTGCCGTGGCCGACCTGACGGTGCTGGTGGCGGCTGGGCTGCCCAATATCTCCGAGAGCCTGATGGCCACATGGGTGTATGGGAAAGCTGGCTGTCTGGGCATTACCTACCTCCAGTACCTGGGCATCAACGTGTCCTCCTGCTCCATCACAGCCTTCACAGTGGAGAGGTAGGGAGACAGTTAACGCCAAGTGAAAGTACAGTGACACTAAGATTTAATTCTTACACCAAACTAAAATAAAACACGTATGCCACCAAAGATCTAGAGATCTTTTTCCTTGGAAACATTATAGTTAATCCGATCTTCTGTGGTATGTGTTCAGATTGGACAGGTCATGAGTTTTTAGGCTTATGCAGTATAAGGCTAGAAATGGACAGATAATGAGGTTTAATAGATTATCTTTATTCAGTTTAAGATGAGTGAATAAGTCAACTGTAAATGAATTGTTATTCTCATCTTGTTCTCTCTTCCTGCATCAGATACATAGCCATCTGTCACCCAATGATGGCTCATACAGTGTGTACAGTCTCCAGGGCCAAACGTATCATTGCAGGGGTGTGGGCCTTCACTTGCGTCTACTGCATGCTTTGGCTCTTCCTGGTCGACATCCAAGTGAACAGTGATGGACGTGTTCAGTGTGGCTATCGCGTCTCCCGAGACCTCTATCTGCCCATCTACCTCATCGATTTCACCATTTTTTACGTCATCCCACTGCTGTTAGCTATTGTCCTGTATGGCCTCATTGCACGAATCCTCTACCTGAGCCCACTGTCCCACCCGCTGGATTCAGGAACCACAACAGCCCCCACCCTCAGGAGAAGCTGCAAAGAACCTGCAGATGCAAGCAAAGGAGGTCGCCCAAAAAGTGCACTGTCATCTCGGAAACAGGTGTGTGTCTTTTAAATCTAGACACTAATCTAGTTAATCTGTGTGTAATTTGTTGTGTGTGTGTGTTTTTATTTAACCACTGATTCATTGATTCATAGTAGAAATCAGAACACAATCTGGACACTCAATTGTAAATCAGTAAATCTGAAGTCACAACTGTCAAGAACTGGAGGCTTTGACAGAAACAAGTGCAGAGCAATGTTTATTAAAAAACAAAGTATGAACTGGAAACAATAAACAAGACTCTAGGCAAAAACATCAAGGCATGAAACAAAACCAAAGCATGGACACCACAAAACAAAGTTAGTTGAAGAAATAGGTGAAAACTGGCTTATACTGTACAAAAACTAATCATTTGAAACAAGGAGGTGTGTGTGACTGGGGGGGTCAGTGGCACCTAAACCCTGTCAGGTTTAGGTGCTCTCTGACATGGTGGGCATGGAGACAGAGGCTGCCTCATCTGCCATTGGTGTGGTTGTGGCCCTGGAGGCTGCCTTGTTGGCCTCTGGCATAATTGTGGCACTTGAGGCCATCCTACTGAGTGTGGCTGGTGTAACCATCCTGTCAGCCAGAGGCTTGAACATGCCTGCTATGCTGCTGTATGAGTATTAGCCACCCCAAAAAATTCTTGGGGAAGCCCCAACATGAGTTGAGCCATGAAATTAATCATGTGAAACAAGTAACAGGTGTGTGTAATTGGGACATGTGATAGTCATGTGGTGTGCAGGGCCTCATGGCAGACCTCTGTAGGTGTGATGTGGTATAGGGCACCAAGACATTAGCAGCAGATACTTCAAGGCCTGTAAGTTGCAAGGTGTGGCCTTAATGAATGGGACTTGCATATCCCGCAGATGCTCAATCAGACTGAGATCTTGGGAATTTGGAGGCCAAGTCAACACCTGCAACTCTTTGTTTCTCAAATCATTCCTTTTGCAGTGTGGCAGGGCACATTATTCTGCTGAGAGAGGCCACTGCCATTAATGAATACCAATGCCATGATGGGGAATTCTTAGTCTGCAGCAATGTTTAGGTAGGTGGTATGTGTGAAAGTAACATCCACAGGAACACCAGGGCCTAAGGCTTCCCAGCATAACATTACCTAGATCACGCTGCCTCTACCAGCATGCCTTCTTTCCACATTCGCTCCACATCCTGGTGCCATCTCCAGGTAAGCGACGGCCCCGCACTGGCCGTCTACATGATTTAAAAGACAATATGATTCATCAGACCAGATCACCTTCTTCCATTGCTCTATGGTCCAGTTCTGATGCTCACTTGCCCATTGTAGGTGCTTTCAATGGTGGACAGAGGTCAGCATGGGCACTTTGACCAATCTGATGCTCTTTGTGTTCTGACACCTTTCTATCATAGACAGCATTAACTTTTTCAGCAATCTGCACTACACTAACTCTTCTGTGGGATTGGACCAGACAGACTACCCTTCACTCCCCATGCACATCATTGAACCTTGGGAGCACATGGCACTGTTGCTGGTTCACTGACTGTCTTTCCCTGGACCACTTTTTTAGGTACTAACAACTGCATACTGGGAACACCCAACAAGATATGCTGTTTTGGAGATGCTCTAACCCATCACAATTTTGCCCTTGTGAAAGTATGCCAGTATATCAGTTTTGGGAACTGACTGTTCACTTGATGCCCTAATTACACCTCTTGACAGGTACCGTTGTAATGAGACAATGTTATTCATTTGACGTGTCAGTGGTTTTAATAATATGGATGATCAGTGTATGTTTAACATGTGTAAGTAGCCTTTCTTCTCTGGATAACTTGAAGGGGACGGTGCCGCAGCACCCCCTGTTGACCAACCATCTCTGACTTCTGCCAAAATGTTATGCTGTGACTTCTCTAGCTGTACTAAATTCATTACAAGAGCTCTTTGTGTTGTTCTTGCCTCTTCCCTGAGGGACTCTTAAAGGGCAAACACAGGAAAATGCTTGTCACTACCTGTTACAGCCTGCCACGCACCAAGCTTTTCCTATGACAGAACATGGGGCTAGTTTAAATATCACCTTGTGCACATGATAAATGCCTATTGACATATCCATTGGCTAAAAATGTATGCAAACTGCTTAAGAATAGTTCTTATCTATTACTCTCATTACCACTCTAAAAATAAGAAGTTTATTTTGTGGCATTAGAGGCTGAATACTTGAGCTCTCCCTGTTTATTTCTGAACTTTCTTTCTGAAGTAAATGAATGACTCTACACATGTACATTCCTTTGGAAAATGTTGTACTCAGAGGAAAGGGCATATATGCTTGCTATGGATAAGTGCTAATAGTAAATGAAATATCTCCCTACACCAATCAGCCATAACATTAAAACCACCTGCCTAATTGTGGAACCCTGGTGTGGGTGACTCAGAAAACTTTACAAGTTGGTATTTTATTCACTTTTCATTTCACTTCTGCTTTACAACACTTTTTCCTTTTAATGTATGCATGCATGCACATATACACACTCCTTCTGTGCTGTCCATATGGACTCTCTCTCTGGTTACCAGCCTTCTGAAACCCCACAAGACCTTTGA
This sequence comes from Doras micropoeus, assembly GCA_028566355.1. NCBI lineage: Eukaryota > Metazoa > Chordata > Actinopteri > Siluriformes > Doradidae > Doras > Doras micropoeus. Next base: position 25,483,043 of record JAOUQY010000038.1, on the reverse strand, counting down.
AGGTGTGCTGTGGTGTCTAGCACCAAGAAATTAGCAGCCTAAAGGATCCTTTAGGTCCTGTAAGCTGTGAGCTGGGGCCTCCATGGATCAGACTTGTTTGTCTAGCACAGGGGTGTCCAATCTTATCCACGAAGGGCCAGTGTGGGTGCAGGTTTTCTTTCCAACCAACCAGAAGCCATACCTCATTCCACCTGTTTTTAATCAGTGGATCTCTTCAATGGATCTTGGCTTTCAGTAGTGTGTGGCTTCTGCTTGGTTGGAAAGAAAACCTGGGTTTAATTGTCACTTCAACCATATACAGTGTATACAGTGCACAGTGAAATGAAACAACATTCCTCCTGGACATAGAGGTGCTACAGGTAACTACACAATAATACACAATACACATGTGCAAGTGAGTGCAAAACAGTACAGAAGTGGTGTTGACTGGTACACAGGTCTATATGAGATGTATGGAGGATAAAGAGCAGATCAGTAGTGAAAGATGTAAACATAAAATCAGTAGCAGCAGTAAACATTTTTAAAGTTACAGGTTGTGCAAAGTTGCATAGGGATTGGAGTGAGTGTGTGTGTGTGTGTGTGTGTGTGTGTGTGTGTGTGTCTGTGTGTGTAGTGTTTGGTCCAGTTCAGCTTATCTGAGGTGTGTGTGGTGTTTAGTACAGTCACTGGCTACTGAGGAGTCCGAGGGCTTGTGGAAAAAAACTGTTACACAGTCAGGTTGTGAAGGCCTGAATGCTTCTGTACCTTTTCCCAGATAGCAGGAGGGTGAAGAGTGTGTGTGAGGGGTGTGTAGTGTCAGCTGGCTGGTGTAGTATCGGTGGCTTTGCAGATGCAGTGTGTGGTGTAAATGTCTGTGGTGGAGAGGAGAGAGACATTGATGATCTTCTCAGCTCTCCTCACTATCCTCTGCAGGGTTTTGCAGTCTGAGACAGTACAATTCCCAAACTAGGCATTGATGTAGCTGCTCAGGAAGCTCTTGAAAGTCCCTCTGTAGAACATGGTGACTATGGGAGGTGGGAGATATGCTTTTCTCAACATTTGCAGAAAGTAGTGACACTGCTGGACTTTCTTGGTTATGGAGCCGGTTTTCAGGGACCAGGAGAGGTTCTCCGTTAGCTGAACACAGAGGAATTTAGTGCTTTTGTCTATTTCAGTGGAAGAGTTGTCGATGTTCAGCAGAGGGTCATTTTGTGTTCTTCTGAAGTCAACAGCCATATCTTTACTTTTCTCTATGTTCAGAGACAGATTATTGACTCTACACCAGTTCTTTAGCTGTTGCACCTCCTCTCCGACTCATTGTTCTTGCTGGTGTGACCCACCACGGTTGTGCCATCGGTGAACTGGATGATGTGGTTCGAGCTGTGCATTGCTGCACAGTCATGTGTCAGGAGAGTAAACAGCAGTGGACTGACACACAACCCTGAGGAGCCCCAGTAAGCAGTGCTGGAGATGTCGCTACCAATCCGGTCGGAAATAGGTCTCCCAATCAGGAAGTCCAGGATCCAGTTGCAGATGGAGGTATTCAGGCCCAGCTGACTCAGCTTCCAGTCAGGTGCTGAAGAATGATGGTGTTGAATGCTGAACTGAAGTCTATGAAGAGCATTCGAATGTATGCATCCTTCTTGACCAGATGGGTGAGAGATGAGATGGATGGATAGATGGATGAGAGCCAGATGGAGAGTGGATGTTAGGGCATCTGTGGAGCGGTTGGGATGATATGCAAACTGCAGGGGGTCCAGTGAGGGGGGCAGCAGGGACTCGATGTGCCTCGTGATGAGCCTCTCTAAGCACTTCATGACAATGTGTGTGAGTGCAACAGGGTGGTAGTCATTGAGGCAGCACACTGAAGTCTTCTTCGGCACAGAGATGGTGGTGGTCGCCTTGTAGCATGTTGGAACAATGGCGCTGCTCAGAGAGATGTTGATGATGTCTATGAGAACATCTGCCAGCTGGTCTGCACATTCTCTGAGCACTCTGCTCAGAGAGTTTCAGAAGCATTTTTTACCTCCCATGTTTTCCTACATCAGTTTTTAAATTCAATATGGAAACAACATTGTGATAATGTAATGACAAAATGTAGCCTCCTATGTGGAAAAACATGCATTCCAAGACCCAGTCAGCAGTGATGACTGGTTCTCAACTGACCTCAGAGGTGCACTTTAGATTTCCCCACAGATTTACTAGCTCATTGCATTTAGAGGAAAAGAATGAGGATGAACACAGGTCCAAGAAAAGCATGAGAAAAAGATGGGTAAACTGCAATGCAAAATATTTAGCTCAGTAACATAAAAAAGTCAGAGTAGTGTGGAAGAATAGAAACTGGTGTAGTACACATTCTTAATTGTTGTATAATAACTATCACGTGGGTCACATTTCTGCAATTGGTTTCAGCCCTGCTGATCACCCTGGGCTTCAGCTCTACTCTGTTACACGCATCTCATAAAAGCAGCATCCTTCTTCATTTCCTCTTAACCATGAAATGTGTAATTATAAATATCAGTTCAACTCTTTTCAATTGCAATTAATGTTTAAACACATGCAGAAATTCTAAAAAAAAAACCATGACAGTGAGTTTACAAATGTTTCAATGCAAAGTGAGAGATTTATAAAATAAATGTTTGCTTATATTGGTGCATATACTTACAGACAGCTTTGACTATGCCTCCATAAAGCAACTAGCGATGAATCACAATGTCGTGAGTGTACTATGTTCAGTCAGGGGTGTTTATGTACTGGCTTGTTAAATGATCCTAGATAAATCAGTGAGTTATAGGACAGCATAAAGGTAATTAGTGTTAAAGACAATCAAGCTTGTCCTTTCACTCAAATCCTATAAAAGGAAAAGTGTTAATAAATGCAGCATGATGTATATAACTTTGCTGTTGCTGAGAAGGATATGAGGCACACAATTAATATATGTGCTTTGCCAAATCATTTGAACTGTATGATATTTGGCCACATGCACATTTCAGAGAGAAATTAGGGATATATCAAGTATTTCCCAGCCATCGTTGTGTAGGATTGTTCTCACAGAACTACTTTATCAGTTTTACTCTTGCCTTAAAGGGAAATTTTTAGTTTATTCTTTATTAATTTATTAATCTTTATTCATAGCATAACATTTTTTGGAGAAACTACTAGAAAAAAAGGAAGGAATATTTTTACAGAAAGAAAGTAAAGAAAGGAACACTTGCAATGAAAGTCTAAGGGCAGATGTTAAATTTTGCCATACATGATTGTCCTTAGTGAGGTCTGTCCAATAAGTAATGAGAATGAAATTCCCGTGCTCCGTATGGCTTATGGATGGAGATGGTGGTTCACAGTCAGAGTGGGGTCTCAGATAAATGGTAGGACCCTTTTCAGTTGCACTCTAGCCTTTTCAGTGCCCAGATGTTTGTTTTTGGAGCAAATGTTGGATCGTTTAACAAGAGAATCCAATTTTCTGAATAGAGTGATCACAGGAGATGAATCATGGGTGTTCGAGTATGATCATGAGACCAAAATGCTGAATGGCACACACATCATTTCGCCCAATGAGCAAATAAAAAATCAAGTCACTGTTCATCATCTTTTTGATTCTCAAGAGATTATCCATAAAGAATTCGTACGAGAAGGCTAAGATTAAAACGAAATGCCACCACTTCAGCACAGTGAAGAACATCCACAGAGCCGTGACCGAGACTCTGAACACCCTCACAGCTGATGATTTCAAGCACTGATACTAACAGTCACAGAGGTGTTGGGAGCGTTGTGGGTGGTCACATGGATGTTCTTTGAAGGTGATAATATTGAATTGTAGATTTTTTCAATAAATAAATAAATAAAATTCTCACTTTCCAGACCGACCTTGTATATCTTAAGTTGCATCTCAAAATGACAGCTACTACAGTCAAACAGGAAAAGTCTCAGGAGCAGACAGATATGAGAATAGAAAGCTGTTCTTGTGTAGTTTTCTCCAATGTTCTGTTAAAAGCAATACTGCAATATTGAATGCTGTTTATCATTGGCTACACATCCATGATGCATAGCCACAAAATAAAGCCACAAAGTTTCTAAAAGAGTGAATCATTTGGATGATTCAGAGATTAATTTACTTATACCTTGGAAAAAAATATCTCATTTAAGGTGTTCTACAAAATGCGTGATTCACTTCAACATTTATTGATTGCTCCAACACCTGCCAGTTTCTTAGTTCACAGTAAAAGATAGCAATTATTGTCCATAGTAATTGATGCACAGTACAGATTCAGTAGAGAGACTGTAGCTTAGAAAACACTGCAGTGTTTTTTTACATGCTAATCATTGCCATACAAATAGCAGAAACAAAGATGCTATATCTTGCCTTTATTTATCTATTCATTTGTCCCTATTATATTTTGTTGTCTTTGCAGTCATTCTCTCAAGCAAGAACAGCTCACACACAGACACATACTGTACATACTGTACATGATGGTGTTTTTGTGAGGACTAAGCCTACACATAATCCCAGTCCTTACCTTAGTAACTTTAATATTTTATTCCTTTTACTTTTACAAATGCAAGTTAGAAAATCCAAATGAAAGTTGTTTGTAAGAGGTTTTTTGTGAGTGTCATGTGATTGACAGTATGATAGCAATGACAGTATTATATCATTATTAGGACATTTGGCTCTTTCTGGTTCTCACAAAAGTCTCAAAACCCTTGCCCCACTCTCTATAGGCTTTAATGCCTCTTCAGGACCAGAGGTGAATTTCAGAGCAGCTGTCAGTCTATACCAAAATGAAGAGTTACTAGAACTCCTACTGATCTTGTGTGGATGGGTGAGCTCATATGACACTTTTGTACTTACTTGGGTGTGTAACTGTGTGTGCGCACTCACTTACTGATGTGTGGCATAGATCATAGATTAAAGAGGGCTCCACTTGAGAAGAAAATTTGCATAATATGATTTGTGGTGCTCAGTGAAGTATGCTTAATGCTGCTGATGATTCTGCTCCCACAGATCAAGAATAAGTCCTTGCCCCCCCTTCACTTCTTTGTTCTCCCCACTTTTTCCTCTACACCTCTAGTCACTTTCATTGCACAATTATCTCAACATTTCACAAGTTCAGTAAGCATCAGAATGTTCACAGAGCTCCAGTGGTTGGGCCTAATCTCCAGATTTGAAGGAAGTTATCTGTGCTATGAATCAGATAATACTATTGTTAAGACAGCAGCTCTCCTTTATTTAACTTAATTGTAAGCAGCAGGCTGCTTTGTTTGTGCCGTGTTAAGACCTCGATTCCGGCTGATGAGGAATCACAGTAACCAGAGGTATTTGTAAATGCCACTGGTAGTCACACTCATTATCTGGCACTGTGATAATTAATGGAGCTCCTCCCAATCTCATGCCGCTTCAATTAAAATGTGCTGAGAATTTGTCACGACCGTCGAAGGTCTCGCTCACCAGTTGTCAGTCTGTCTGTGGTGTAGGATGACAAATAGCAATTAGCCTCGCAAGATCCATTTTATTCACGTGTCAGTCGAGAGATTTGTAGTGTTTGACATTTTCTTCAGGGTATTTATTTTTTTTTATTGAATTCAATGCAGTGAGACCTAAAAAGGAGAGGCTGAGATCTGACAGCAAAAGCAATTCAGTTGAAAAGTGTGTTTTATTCAGAAAAACAACGGAAATGAGAGGGCAAGAAGGCTGCCTTCTTTGCTGAAGACTGTAAACTAAAAAGAGGGAACAGGGGAGTCTGATGGTGATTCTATTACAGCCCTCTCCCTGAGGTTATACACTGCCTGTCTACTCACTGTCACCATGGTCACAAAGCCACAGGCTGTATGACAATGTGCTAATCTCTCTCTCCCTCACTTCCTCCCTACCTCTATCTCTCTCTCCCTTCCTCACTCACTCACTCACTCACTCATTCACTCACTCAATCTCTCTCTCTCTCTCTTTTTTTTTTTTTTACAGTTTTTCTCCCTCAGCCATAAAGTCTTTCACCTTGCAACATGGAACACATATACGCATACTATCTGCCAATTCAGAAATCAACTTCAAGTGTGAATGATGAAATAATTCAAAAGGCTCAGGGTTACCTGTTATGAATAGTTGTAGAAGGAGGGAGCTGGAGACGCTGATGCAGAACAGAAAAGTAGTTTATTGAGTCAGTTGAAGTGGAAGAGAGTGCAGTGAGTGGC
>JAOUQY010000038.1:25464902-25476159 GCA_028566355.1 Doras micropoeus | reverse complement strand
AGCGAAAGCGAGAGGGAAAGAGAGAGGACCGGGACACCGAGGGTTAGTCGATAAATGGTGACTAGGTACAGATAAGACGTGCGTTAGTAAACTATTTACACTATAAGTAGGAAAAGACCAGAAAAGTAGGAAAAGGCTGAGAGTACTGGCGCTGCAAAACCAATACCCCGCAGTCAGCCGGCTACACACGCTGCAAATAATAAGAGGGAAGCTCCTAAACACAGATTAAGGGAAAGGGGAAGAGGCTAGGCTAACAACGAGGAGCACAGGACAAAAACGGGAAGACAACACACGCGCTCACTCACCAAACACTCAGGCGAAACAAACGAGGAAACAGACATGTGAAACCAAACACTCACTCACCAGACCACGGAAACAACGACGGAGGAAACAATACTTCGCGATGCCAGTCTGAATAAGAACGGGTTAAATAGACAAAGAAACCGGAAACAGGAAACCGCTACACCCAGTGAAGAGAGGGGTGAAGGGTTAGAAGGCGGGACTAGAGGAGCGGATAGGAGGAGCGGGGCTAGAGGAAGTGGGGCTGGCGGAGCGAACAGGAAGTGAGGGCGTGGCCAGAGGATTCGTAACATTACCAAAAAAATACTTACGGATAAAATTTCACTTTACATATGGATAGCATTTTCAAATGATCCCACGATGGTTGTCTCTTGTATCTCGTAAAAATCTAACTCTCTTTGTTGTAGCATTTCAACATTACAATTTCAATAAGAAAACACGCATTTAACCGTTCACAAACCCAACTCTGCCACCAGTCTTTCTTTTGGCTCCTAAATAGGTACCAGCTTTGGCGTAGATTTAGCAAACACACAACATATGTTTCACTAGCATCCATACTAATTGCATGTGGACATTGTTTTGTTAATTAATCATTTACTTATTAATATAATTTGGGTAGCATTGTTGAATGTTCATAGTGAGCTTCTCAGTCAATATCTCAATATCAGCAGCAGTATCAGTTAATATTTTTTCTTGACCTGATCTTCAGGGGATTCAGATTATGCAACATATAGCTGAGTGTATAGTGCTCTGTGAACAGTGTAAAGATTGTATAGTGCTCTGTGAACAGTGTAAAGATTATTACTGTTTATTATTACCTTCACTGTGCAACACTGTTCACTGTTATAGAGCAGGTTTTCAAGTTAATGTTACTACCAAGTCTTGAGTTAAGGAGACATTCTCTGAAGCATCATATGAAATGATTTCCCTGATTCATTTTTTTCCAATTTCACTTGGAAATTATAACCTAATGAGCTAAACTCACATTTTTAATAGGAACACCTGGGGCTTTCTGAGAAGCTCTTGACCTGTATCTGCATGATATTTTGCTGCTGCCAAATAATTGCCTGATTGGATGATTGTGTGAATGAGCAGCTGTACAGCTGTTCCTCTTGAAGTGGTTTTACCATGATGCATTCTGCTATACCAGAAGCTAGGTCTATACACAAGCTAGGTCTAAGTTCTAAGGCAAGTCAGCATAGCAGGTGTCTATACCTCATGCCTCTTGACACAACTGTTATGCCACTTAAGAAATAAACTGTATAGGTTTATATAATTTTGTCATGAAGGGTTTATGTAAGTGTCATGTACTTTTATGAATATTACCACTAATTATCAAATATTTATTTATAAAAGAGGAAGCAGGAAAAGCATAAAAACAAGACAGGTGAGCTGTAAATCTGAATAGGTGCTACCATTGCTGTGATCTGTAAATGTAGCAGTATGTGAGCTATGTGATTATCTGCCACTCTTCGCTGTCTAAGATAGCTGTTGAGTTTTGTGTATGCTCTCAGCTGCATCCACTGAAAGGTATTCCACCCATTTTTTCTGTCCAGCGGATTCAACAGAGAATGGTCAGTAGCATCGGTAAACAAACGGAGTGACTTAGTTGTGCTCAGTGTTTCAGAAACACTTAGCAACGAGCACAGTTTCAATCCCTGAGAGTTGCTCAGAGCAAAAAACATACTTGATTTCCATGAATAAGAAACTACTGGCTAACACAGGGATGAGAACTAGATTTTTATTATCCTCTTTGGCATCCCACATTTAAACTTTTCTGCTAAGAAATTTCAAGTAGCCTACAATACATCTTTAAAAATTGACACTTTGAAAATCCTTCAAGGTCCTCACAGTGGGCATAATGCAAAGAGAAGGGCACTTTGCACTTTTTCTTTTTATTCTCACAATGGGTGGTGCAGTTATACTTAGCTAAAGCACTTCAAGGTCTAAACATGGGTCTGTCATCAGCTATACAGACTGTGGTGAATAACTCATAAAAGCTGTATCACAAACCACTCTTGCCATTGCCCACTGTTTTCTGCGTCACATATACTGTAAGCCTCATCCACCTACCCATGCTGTCATCTCAATTTTTCCTCAGGTCACCAAGATGCTTGCTGTCGTGGTGGTCCTTTTTGCCCTGCTGTGGATGCCATACCGAACCCTCGTGCTAATCAACTCCTTTGTCAGCACACCATACCTGGATGCCTGGTTCTTGCTCTTCTGCAGGACATGCATCTACGCCAACAGCGCCATCAATCCCGTTGTGTACAACCTAATGTCTCAGAAGTTCCGCTCAGCGTTCCGTGCCCTGTACCGGTGCCAGGAGCCAACCAGTCACCAGCGCAGTCTGTCCTTACTCCAGACCGGCTACGCTGTCTCTAGAGACTCTCAAAGCACTCACGTCAGCAATGGCACCAAGAAAACTGTCAGGAAAATCAGTCCCAGCATGGCCAACCAGGAACTAAGCATGGAAAGCTCCCAGGGTGAAAAGAAAGAGGACACAGAGAATACCGACAATAATGGCATGGTTAAGGGACAAGAGAAGACAGATAAAACTGACAGGATCAAGGATCAAGGCAAAATTGCATACCTTGCCACAAAAACTGAACGAAAAGGAATTAAAAAAGAAAATAATGGTCCTGGCTTGGAGAAAAGGATTGACAGCCAGTGCACTGATATTAGGAAAGATATGGAAAATAGTAATGATGTTAACAATGACATGCCTCCAGACATTGCCTGTCCTAACACAGAGGAGGCTGTGCCAGGCTCTGATGAGATGAAACCTGCATTTGGCCATGCTGAAAAAAATGCTAAGGAATTGACCCACAGCACACTATAATCCCCCCTAAAGTTTCATTCTTAAAGCTCTCCAAGGGAAATCATGTAGGGGTTGGATTTGTATAGTTTATTGCCCTTATATGAAAAAAAAATGCTTGTGGTTAAAAGGAGAGCAAAAGAAAAATCCCCTCACGATTAATGTCAACTTTAGACAGGATCCAAAAATGTATGTCTTGTACCTTCTGATAAGACAGTCTACTAAAGATTGCAAAGACTCGGACTCTTTCTCTGCGTCAGTCTTGTTGGACAGGTAACTCAGCACCAACACCTTTCCCCGCTCTGCATTGGCTTTGAAGGGTTTGAAGTTTTGATGTGTCCTGTTCATCCACCTTATATTAAACAACTTGCCTGCTGAACGGATGCTGTCTTTTGCTGTAAGATCTCAGCCTGCCTTTTTTTTAGGTCTCACTGCATTGAATTCAATAAAAAAGAAAGACAGTAAGGATTTAATACATAACCTACTTCTGGAAGATCAGTGTGGGCACAGCAACTGCTACAAGGCACTTTTATCTGATAACACGGCCCAGAGCATCGGGTCAGCACTAACTTACATCCGTGTTATCCGTTCAGCCAACAGTAGGCATTTAGAGGCTGGCAGTGTGCCAGAGAAAGAGCAGAGAGCATGGCCAGGGGAACTGCCTTGTAATGCATCAATATTTGTTCCACATAAAAGCCTGTGCTTTAGGAAGAGTGATGGTTTACAGCTGTTTTATCTGCTATCCCATGGGCCCTTAGGCATGACTGAGTCCTCCGGGTCTCTTTTGAAGAATAAATGCAGATTAGACCAGAAAGAGAATTAAACATCAATTTAGACACTAATCGACTTATCCATTTATTTATATCGACTACAAAGGACACTTTAGGACAACTGTGTGTCTGTTAAAAAAAAGAATTAGATGTGTACTGATATGGAAAAGATTTGAAAGCACTTTTTTGTGTACCAAAATATTTATTTAAATGTTTCACGTTTGTATAGAATGCATTCATAAATATGATTTTTAGCCATGAATTGTAATTTTCTGATGCGATAATGGCATACTTGTTGTGCATTTTAAGTTGTTCTTTTACAAAAGCAGTCTGTTCCCTGTTGTAATTGCTTTATTGTGAAAGCCTGCAGTTTATGCCTCTCTTGTGCAATTCCCTTAAAAGGAGAGATTGTGATAAGATCTTGAAATTGTTTGTGGCTGGTTTTAGATGTGCTACACTTAGAGCTCTGCCTGGAAGTCAGAATTTTCATTTATCTCATCAGGCATCTTGTTAGAAGAGCCACCACCATTCTGCTCATCGGCGCTTTAGTGTTAGCTATTATTTCTGTACTGTCACATTTCATTTGATAAGCAGTGAGTGAAGCCAGTACTAGTGTAAAGAGGCTCATTTCAGAGTGCTAAAGTGGAAAGTGTGTTATGCTGATGTCTTCGCCACACACTGCTGTTTTTCTGATTTTAATTGCATTGGTGACAGGAATGGAAAAACAAATTGTTTTCTTTTAAGGCTGCAGAAAAAGCATGGCTTTGCTGAAGAACCATATTAAAGTGAATTTGTTGTCACCAAACCCATGAGCAAAGCAAACGCCTTTGGTGTGTTGCTTGTAATAGCTTTTTTTTTTAATCCACTTGATATTTGCTCAGTTCTTAATGTTAACCTACTGGAATCAGAGCTTGATGTATGAGTTCTCCGAGCAGCAAAGCCTGTGTTTATTTTTTATTAGAAATTAGAAATTATTAGAAATTATTATTATTATTATTATTATTATTATTATTATTATTATTATTATTATTATTGTGTTACCACCTGCTTCCTTTTGCTGTCCTTCTATATATGAAGAATAAAGCTGAACAGATGCATACCTGCAAGATTTTTGAATTTATTCAAAATCTTTTCATTTATTTTTGAAATGTTCACTGTAAATTCTACAGCTGGGTAATAATTGATTTGCCTGTAATAGTGATTTATTGCTTTGAGGGTATACTGTAGTATGTTGGGAGTATTACAGGTGGGTCATTTTATTCTGGTCAATGTCAAGATGAGCAGAATTTGGTAACCATAATCACACATAAGAAACACAATACAAACCAGCAAATGATAAAGTCAGGACGAGCAGAATTCAGTAACCAGAATCACACGTAAAAAACACCATACAAACCCACAAATGTGTGCTGAAAAAAAGCAGAGCAAGCAAGCCGCTGAGCTCTCCCTCCATGCCGGGCTAAATGCGAAACAATTGTGAAACAGCAAGATTGATGTCAGTGATCCCTGACATGCTCTGGCCAGCTGTTGGCTACTCACGTGACAACTGGCGCAGAAGGGAGAGCTTGGAACAAAACCACACGGGAACCTGCATGTGTCGTAACACCCCCACACACAAAATGGGACCCAATGAAGAGGGTTTCACAAAGGTGCTTAGGATCTTGAAAGGGTATCGGCAACCATGCTGTCTGAACCGTTTCTATCTCCAAGTTAAACCCTATGAGGAATGGGGGGTATGAGTCAGAGTTTGTGATGGCATTCACCTGCCAGAGCAGTAGGTGGAGTCACTTTTATGCACCAGAACGCAAAGGGAACACCAGGGGCTAAAGCTAGGCACAGCTAAATTATATCATAGCAAACAAAATGTTTCCTATTTCATGATAGCACAATTATGGGAGTTAGCTCAGTAAGGGAATTGGCGGAGAGGTGAATGATCACCCACATCAATAGCATGTGGGGACATCAGAAAAAAAATGAAGGAAAGCTGTTCATTAAAACAGCAAGTTCCGAGTCAGTGCCACAGAATTAGGCAAACGTTCACAAGCTAAGCAGTCCCTCACTAGGTTAAGGTCATAATACTCAAGGGAGTACTCTGCAACTGGAGTGCTAATGAGCTGAGAGCCATCTCAAGCGTAATATTTGTTCAACAAGTTTACTTGACACACACACAAGGTTTTCCACCGATGATCTGGGACAGCAAGCACATAATTCTTCTGACAAAAATATTTCTTAACTAGGTAAGGACCAGCATGCCTAGCCAAAACAGTCTGTCCTGCAGTGAATGAACATACTCAGACAATCAAACACAAGTTCTGACGGACTACAGCCAGTTGAGTCCTGCACAGCCTCCCGAACTGCAAATAACACCTTCCTGACCTGCAAACAATAAGTCCATGACATGCTTTTGAACGTCTGATGGAACTGCTCCAGTGCACTCTGTGACTGAGGGTAGTAAGCACTGGAAACCTGATTGTTTATATTAAGCTCATGCATGACCTGTGAGAACAGCCAATACATAATGTTCAAGCGTGGGTCGGACTGAAAATACTTGAAGAGACGAATTTCAGGAGGGGTTTAATGACTACCTTAGTCTTAAGTGTATACAAAGGGATTGCTTCCAGAAATCAAGTGGATATACACATCAAGGTCAACAAGTAGGAATTTCCTGAACAAGTCTTAGGCAGAGGACCAGCGCAATCAATTAAGATGTGTTCAAATGGCTCTCCTAAAACAGGAATCACTCTGAGTGGGGCTGGCGGAATCACTTGGTTAGGATTCCCCACCAATTGACACACATGGCACTTATGACAATAATATTCGCCTTCATTGCTGGCTAAATGAAGCACTTCAATGCATGTACATCCTATGAATTTTGGAATGACCAGAACAAGAGAGGTCATGGGTGAGTGCAAGTACTTATTGGCAGTTCAGACATGGTACCACAACTTGGATTGTCACCTTCCAAGCCTCAGATTAAGTTGATGGCAACCACTTCTTCGTCAATACCCCATCTTTAATGAAGTAAGCCACGGAATGTTTCTCCAAGTCTGTTTTATGCACCACAGACAAAAAACACCTAACCTTGGAAGAATCCTCTTTCTGACCCAAAATGTCACTCAGGGTGTGTTCTGCCTTACGGCCAATTGGTTCATCCTTCTCAACACTCACTTTTTCACCCACTGGTTCATCTGCACACAAGCAGGAATCAAACAAACTGACAACTTCCTTTAGTTTGTTTTGTGTACACGTCATCACGTAAGCAGGGAAAACACCTGGGTATTGCTGCTCTAGAAAATTGCTACTAATAGGAATGGGATCGTTCACAATCGTTCACACAGCTACAGTACACAGCTAGAGTACACACTACCTGCTAGAGTGAATGATCACAGCAAAATCACAGCAATACCACTGACTGCTAATTGGGATTGAACAGCGATTTTCACTAACCCAAAAAAATCTTTAGTCTGGAAATACACATTATGCCGAGGCACATGAAGGGCACCAAGCTTCACTCCCTGAATTAGAGCATCACTGCTACAATACAACTTGTCAGAAAATGGTAAGGCACTGTCCAGAATGAATGACTGAGCTGCACTTGTATCACGCAAAATCTGGACAGACTCTCTCATGTCATCCACACTTAGAGACACAAAGCCAGCAAAGACAATGGGCTTGAATACTGGTTAAGACACAACCCACAACATTGACCTTCTTAAAGGAAGCCTGTTTTCTAGCATCCTTGCACTTCCAGGCAGGAATGGATGCAATGAAATAGTAAAAGCATTCACAGGAGTCAGCCAAAGCCAAGGTTGGAACATTGGTATCAGGAGCTTTGCCCAGAGAGTGTAAGCTTGGCTTTCGTCGGGCTGAAGATGATGAAAACACGGTCTTGTGTGTTAACACACACTCATCTGCCAACATAGCAGCTTGAGCCAACAAATTAATTTTGTGCTTATTTAGATACATAACAACCTCTTCTGGTACACACTCATTGTACTGTAAACATTTCCAGCAGGAATAGTTGATCAACATTCTCAAACTAATGAACAGTGCATTATTTTTCAAATAAGACAGTCTTGTCTCTAGCAAACTCCACAAACAACTTCCTGAAAGTCAAAACACTATGGGCACATATAAGATTTAAAACATAAACACAGATACCACACTGCCCTAACCTCAACTACTTATTCCCACTTCCCTTTACCCTCAGTGTTTCTGTTACCCGCAAACCAGTTCACATCTTTCAGTTATTACTGTCTTCTACTTGTTGTGGTCTATGTTTTTTATTGTTAAAATTATGATTGCTTTTTGCCACAATCACTGTATCCATTAAAGCCATGTCTGCACTGACAATAGCACCACATTTCAGAGGAATTAAATAACTCATTCACAAATGTTCTGCCTTGGTGAATCAGAACCGGTGGTTTATTACAACAATATCCTGCCAAGTTTTGAACACTGAGAGGCAAGCATCCCTAAATCCCTATGCAATAAGAAGAAATTAGAAACGAGCAGTGACTGTCCCCTTGATCCTTTTATAGGCATTGTTATTCATTGTTATGTGTAGCTGAATGTAAAAATAGCAGTACGATATGGCTGGATACAAGTGCCATGAATGCCATATGTTGATGTGTGACCTGGCAGCTGGTTGCTAAGGCTACATTCTGTTTTACTTCTTTTTTGCTTGGTTAGACTGGAAGGTTGTAGGCACAGAAGATAAGTCACCCCTGAATGGATTTCCAATCAGGTGTGGTGGGACTAATCCCACCACTGATATGCCATCACAAAACTGAAGTGTCGTTCAATGAGATGAGGCTCATGGGCACACCTTCTGTCTGCCACCACACAATTCTGGCCCTGTGAGCGCTTCATATTAAGAACTTAATAACACACATCTACAATGCTAGCCTTGATTTTAATCATTGTTCCTGTCTTTGTTGGTTCTGTGCCTGAATCGCATAATTATGAGTCACTGCTGAAAGTCATATTCAGAACCTAAAAACAGCATTTAAAAAAAATTCTCTTTGCCGAGGTTAGAAAGCTATTTGGCCAAATGGAGAAGATGGACAGATAAAACTAGAAGAGTTCCCATTTCAGTACAGTCTATTCTCTTTATTCTGATGATATTCGTTCATCTGATGTCAGATGCTTTAGATTCAAGCCTTTTATCATTGGCACTTAGAGGCCAGAATGTAAGGCGAAGACAGCCTCTCAGATTAAGACGAGGTTGTGCTCCAGGAGAGCTGCTGAATGTATTATTTTGTGTTTTTAAAGCTACACAGACTGAGGCGTGCTTTAAAAAGACTGCCACTTAAGCATATGATAAAAGAGAATAAAGTGTCTCTAGCTTTTAGGCTTATATTTATATCTTGACTTAAATCTATGTACATGCCTCTATATATATTTGATTTGATTCACCCAAATATGGGCTGGGAGAGACTGAAACATACGTACAATCTCGACTTTAATCCATTTTACGGTTACGCATAGAGCAGCATATGTTTATACTTGTTTACATATTCTTGGGCATGCAAATGAGATAATATGGAGGAGAGACAATCCGCATTTGGTTCAGGGATTTTATATTGTGCTTGCATGGGATTTCTTAGATTCTGAATGTATGGAGAGGCAATGGACCAAATTTGGTATAGGATTCATGCGTATTGCATTTCAATGAGACGTTTAGGTTTGAAGAACCTCACAGTGAAAAACAATAGATTTGTGCCTTGATTACATTTTGAGGTGTATTGTATTCAACTGTGACATAAATTCAGCATATGTGATAGGGGTTTAGGATTTAATTTTGGCACATATTCTGCATATTACCATGGAAAAGCAATACATTGTGTGCATTGCATTTCACAGTTTGACACTGGGGTGACTGCTTTTTGATTTTGCACAAATTCCTCTCTATATAAGCTCTAGCCAATACTGAGCAAGAAAGCTATGTAAAAATTAAGAATCATCCATAACTAAGACATGGAAAACTTTTTGAGAATTCTGGTGAGTCAGAATATTTGGCTCAGCTCACAAACAAGAGCTGACTGTTTTGGCTCCCAAACAGCTCACAGTGTCTGAAATCTTTTGATCAGTGATTATACTTCTCTGCCTAAATGGCTGACAATGTTTCATGAACTCTTATTCTGCCTTTGAATTAAACTAAATAATATGAAGAAATATTTAAATCATATTTTTAATTGACTTACCCTTTTGTCTATTGACTGAATGTACACGTATTTAATGACATTTGGTAAATTCGGACTGTGTGCTTAGGAATTTGAGACACAAGTTTGTCTTATTGTAGGACTTAAACATTTAAACATTTAAAGGTTTTAAACATTATTTGTTTGTAGCATACTTATTGTATGTCATCAATAATCACACCGGCCTTTTCTAAAATTCAGTATGAACAGATTAAATAAAACTCACTAAAAGGTGAGAAACATTTTATAATTATTATCGTAAAAACAGGATTTAAAAACATAAAAATAACCATTTCAAATAAATATCAACATCTACCTGACACCCCTGCTACTTAAGATCCTATGTAAAAGCATCATTTAATGCACATAAAATGTATCAGAGCACCATTTAACCATATTTGTAGAATGTATCTTGCATTCATTATGCATTTATTAAATCCTTTCACTTTTGTTTTTATTACTTTGGGCTTATTATGTTATAGTAGAACATCAGATGCTATGATGTCACAAGTCATTTTTTTACAGTAACATAAGTTTTGACCCTCATTTATCAGGCTATAAAATATATGCTCTCCCAGTTAATATAACCTTTACCTGAATTATCCATAATTGTATGCAGTATAGTACAGTTTTAGTGCAATCATTGTTGTAGATGTTTGTTTTATCACTTCTGCATTACTGAATCAGTTGAAAATAAATCCAAACATTACTTTTCCAAGAAAACTGTTTGTATGTTAGTAAAGGCAGCAACACATTACATAACAGGCCACTCATCAGACATAGCACCAGATCAGATGAAGGCTGCTGATGAATCAAGTGTGACAAAGTATCCAGAAAAACTGTGGCAGATTTTCAGTAAGACTTCCCATCTAATTTTTCATAAAACTGTACAAATTCTACCCGAGGCTACTGATGTTGGTTATTTAATATTTTTTTTTTATATAATTTTTTTAAACAAAGGGTTGTGACACCAAATATCAACATCTGTTTATTAATATTTACTGCTTTATTTTTTTTATTTAGAAACATTTAATTTAATTCTTTTTTTTATTATATTTGAGGGCATCTATCTATCTATCTATCTATCTATCTATCTATCTATCTATCTCTCTCTCTCTCTCTCTCTCTATCTCTCTCTCTCTCTCTCTCTCTCTCTCTCTCTCTCT